>JAFVLL020030964.1:0-35652 GCA_021397915.2 Tor tambroides
TCTTGGACTCCAGTGCAGGTGCTAATGCACACGAGAGGCTTATATTATGAAATATTATTATGTTCTATTTAAACATCCTGTAGATGTTGTATTTCTCCCCTGATTCGTGCGCTCTCAGCTTTATGAGTCACTGTCAGTGGAGCGTGTCTTACAGTGTTATTCAAGACTTCGCTCGGAGACCGTGATATAACACAACACGATACTCCCTCCGCTCTCATTCACTGATCAGACAAAACACACAGATCCATTACTGACACCGTTTGCCGTCAAGTGTAACATGTCCAAATCTTTCCAAAATAAATGAGCTGAAGGTACTGGGCAGGAATGTTTGGTTTTATAGTTTCACAAAATCACCTTTTCGGCATGAAGTTTGGTCCACTATATTTGGAACTGAATTATGAATACTGCTGGCTTTTCGACAAATTTCTTTGGTTCCTCTTTTGTAAGTCGCTTTGGATAAAAGCATTTGCTAAATGCATAAATGTAAAAGGAAATGTATTTATTCTTTATTCTGAACTGCACACTTACACAAGAAGAAACCATCTGAATGTTTTACATGCCGTTTAGAGGTGGGTAAATCTGAAACTGATGATTAGACAATTGCAAACTTGTGTTGTGAACAGTACAGAAAGTATTGGATATTCATGCAAATTTCTGTATGTGCAAAATATATTATTTCCCAAAGGCAAAACAAAATAGAACATGCAATTTTGCTGCTCAAACTGTAGTTTACTCACTGCTTTTAATGCTTCTATCAAAACTCTGAATATGTTTAAAAAAAATTGAATGTCACAAACCTTCAACAAAATGCTGATGTAATAGCAAATGGCATCATTTAAACACTATTTTGTTTCCCAGTGAATTAATAAAAACCTCTGCACCTCAACTCCTAGTTGAGATTTGAGGTAATTGGAGCCTCTGATTTTCACAAGAGCTTTCAAGTTTTGCATGCAATATACATCAAACAGTCAGTGAATGTACTGTATTTTCCAGAAAATAAATCACACCTGGTTAAAATTGCGTTGTTGAGAGAAGCTGCATCGATGTATCATGGAAACTAACAAGTCACGACTGCTTCCTGAACACGGTCGCATCTTCGTCGTTTGAACCACATTGGTTCAACATTATAGGGCGTCTCATGAAGTGGTGGAGTAATAACTTCTGCTAATTCACTGATTCGCTTTCTCCGAGATGCTGCTAATTTACTTTTTTTTTTGTCTCCTGCCATTTTGCTTTACTTGATGTTTGATTCATCACAGCTTCTCCCTTACGTCATACTCCAGGGTTCCCAATGCATTTATGCGCATGTGCACTCTTCAAAAACTGCACTGATTGTTGACATGCTAAAAGATATGGACTGAAATGTACTGTACAGAAGATACAGAAAGATACAGAATGTACTGCATGTAAGCCTGCTTATTGTGCCCAAGAGCATGATCTGTTTCAGTCCATATGTCATACTAACAATAAACTCTGCTACTAACTAAAGGGTGAGAGTGGTGTTTACAACCATGTAAGTTTGCATTGCTGTTTGCAAATGTTCATTGGAACTAGGCTTCGCGAAACATCAAATCATTGAACTATGTTGGTAATGATGGAACTTGTGACCCTAGTTGGCTAACGATGCTTTTCGGAAACACAACATTGTGAAATGTTAACTGCATTATATAAGACACTTCAGATTATAAGTCGCAGAACATTTCAGGCAATAAAAAATGTGACTTGTATTAAGTAAAATATGGTAGCTTGGCTTAACCCGGTTCACTTACACACAGAAAGTCGCTGTCATGTTTCTTGTCCGAATGGTGTATCTTTCAGTTTGAGGTCAGGAAAATCAGGAGTGGGAACGCAGACCTGTAACAAACCAAACAACATGGAGAAAAAGAGCTGTGACAGCTTTTACAGACCACACAAAAACACATCATTTACTATCATAACAAACACCCAGAACATCAAGCCCAGAGTTCACCAACTCAACCCTTGTTTTTTTTTTTTTTTCTTAAATCACCCATTCTGCAGTTTTACAATAAAAAGCAATTCGGCACAAAAGGTAAAACGCTCGATTGCTTTCAGCGCTGTCATAATTCCTGCATTGTTAGCGGCTGCTGACGGTGATATTCACGGCGTAACCGGGGGACAGGCCGTACATTGTTACTCAAATGCAAGAATGAAGTGAAATGTGTTCTATTCTCATGGCAAATAATATGTTATTTATTCGTAGTTTTCACTGGCAGCCGTGCCGGATAAAATACAGCCGAGGCGCAGTCTCCTGCGGAGCGTCTGGGGATGAGACTCGCCTCTTTCTCTCTCTGCTCTCTGACAGCTCACCTAAATCTCACTCTGAGGGGTATTACTAAAGCAAAGTCTGCAAACACACGCACAGGACCGAGGAATATTTTCTGCTGTTGTCAGGTTCTCCAAGCATTCTGTAATTCCTGTTTAATTCCAGGAGTTGTGATGGATCCGTCACCGGAGCTGGCAGCGTTAACAGGCCTCGGCGCACAGTATGACTTCACCAATCTCCAGGAGAGACGCTTCAATCTCTGGCAAACTCAGCTACACTCCTCATTTACCACTTATAAGACTCTTATAATAACTGCACTGCTTGAGCTTGAGCCTCTTTATTGAAGAGATACAGAATGACAGGAAACTAAAGTCCCTTCTGCTCACAAAAGGTGCATTATTTAATCAAAAAATTCAGTAAAAACAGTAAAACTGTGAAATATTATTACAATTTAAAATAGCTGTTTTCTATGTGAATATCTGTTCAAATGTAATTTATTTCTGTGATCAAAGCTGAATTTTCAGCATCATTACTCCAGTCTTCAGTGTCACATGATCTTCAGAAATCATTCTAATATACTGATTTGCTGCTCAACAAACATTTCTGGTTATTATCAATGTTGAAAACTTATGATTCACTCTTATCTAACTCTGACTCACCTGTTTTCACCTGTGCTTTTGGTGCTTTTGTCTAAAATTATTGCGCTTGTCTTTCACACTTCTATTCTTCACCTTCTATCTGACCCAAAAACAACTAACGGTAGCTTTTGGCATAAAATAAGACACTCCAACACCTTTATATATAGTTGTTTCCAACAAGGTGTGTTCGTCAGGATTTACTTCTCCTTTTGAGGACAGAAAATTCGCCCCCACAGTAACAGCAAACACAATTCTAAACATTCCCATTTGCCAATGCAATGTTGCCACAACAGAGGAGGTCTGCAAGCAAATAAAATGCATAAAGTCAAAGCCAGATTCAGCATCAGCAACTTTAATTAGCTAAATTAAGCAAACACTGTAAGTCAGAGTCATAATGAGGCTTATGGGAGGCGAGGGGCAGCGGTCTGTGTGTGTGGAACAGGTTTGTTCCTGATGACAGAATGAAACGCAGCATAGCTCAAACAATCCACCTGTTGGTAATTACCAAGTACTAATTCTCTGAGGTACAAAGAGGAACACACACACACCGAAGCTGTTAGAAATAACCGAACGTCGCACAGCAGCATCAGCCCTCCTAACAAGCCCCAGTACACCTGAGAAACAGACAGACAGAGAGAAGAGAAGATACAATACACCTGCCACCTGTCTGAGCCTTGTAGACGTGCATGTGGGCGAGAACGAGTGAGAGATGCCATGCTTTCCATCCCGACCAAAGACAATTACCAGTCAATCAACCAAACTAAGCACCTCTACACACAATACACCAAAGTTCAACCACTAAAAACCCAACTACTATCCCATAGGTGGCCCAACACCCACCCAAACCCATGTTCTGCACCAATAGAACACCAACACAGTCCCATGACAATGCATGAATTTTTATGAGATCAGATTGGAAACAACTCATTAAAATGCCAAACCTCTATACCAGTCAGAGACCGAACCAAAACCCTCTATCAGCTACCCATTCAACCAAACCCTTACACCTTTGAAACTTTTAATAGTCCAACACACGACAAAACCCATCTACCGATCAAACCCCTCTACACATGACATATCCAAAAATGAATCTGTCAATAAAACACCAAACCCCTCTACACACAATCTTTCAAATTAAACCCAAAAAACACCCAGCTAAAACCCCATAAATGGTCTAACACCAAACCAAACCTTTGACCAATGAAACTGAAACCCTTTAAGTAGTCAAACACCAAAGAAAAGAAAAAACCCCTACAAATCAAACACCTCTACATGTAATACCAGACATCAAACCTCTCCTGGAAGGTCTGAAAGTCTTCTGCATAATGATAGTGGCTCCCTGATGCCCACAAATTATATACAACATCAAGAAAGAAGCCCTGTTTCCAGAGTATTAAAATGTGTTTCCAGTAATTCGGTCACAAGTTGTCAGCTGAGATTCATTATGGTTTCCACCTAGTATATGTGTGTTTTGAATGTGCCTCCTTTGAACACTTCTGTTCAGATTTTGACACACTCTACATCAGTTTCGCAGAAGTGAAAGAACCCCACACTAATATCATTGAATGAACCAACCCGGGTAACGTGGTTTCTGTGGGGTGGGGTGTGGGGGGGGGTTATTGTCTAAAATGTCTAAAATACTCCTAACCCCTAAACTGCCAACTAAAACCCTGTAAGTGATCCAAAACCACAGTAAACTCATATACTAATGAAGTTTAAACCTTTTAAGTGGTCAAACACCTACCAAAACCCTTCTACAAATCAAACCCCTACACATACCCAAAACTTCATGTCAGTGAAACATCGAACAAAACCCCTTTGCACATAATGCTCCCAACTAAACCTCTAAACACCTAAATAAAACCCCATTAGTGGTCCAACACCCAACCGAACCCGTACAGCAATGAAATATATATATATGTATATTATGTATGTATGTGAGCAGCAAATCAGAATATTAGAATGATTTCCAAAGGATCATGTGACTGGAGTAATGATGCTAAAAATTCAGCTTTGAAATCACACGAATAAATTATATTTTAAAATATATTTAAATAGAAAACAGTTATTTTTAATAGTAAAAATTTATATAATGTATAGAAAAAGGTATAGAAAAAGTTTGTCTAGTAATATTTAAAAAAAACAAGCCCTTTTATTTCTGTGCCTAATGTCAAAGATGCAAAATGTTTTGTTTTGTTTTTTGTCTCACCACATTCATTCAGGAATTATTTGAATTGCGCAAATGATTTTCAATTTGACTATATTTGAAAAAAAAAACAAAAAAAAAAACTGAGCAGTTTGTATCCCTGCCTATTACTGTCAGTCATTTAACATTTCTATAGTAGTTTTCAAATATTACACATTTTACCTCTCTCTCTTTCAACGATTTGTGCTGGAATTCCTTCTGTGCTTATGTGAACATTAAACCCCGCCTACATTGATTTGATTGGCCAGCTCAATAATTTTGACATTGGCCAGCACTGTGAGACCGCTGAGGCAGACCAGGCTAAAAATGTAAGTTTTGAACCATCCTAACAACAAACAGAGCGCTGCATAAGGAATTATTTCTAATTATTGGGGGGACACTGTCTATGGTGGTTACGGCCCTGAACCAAACCCTTTACCAATGAAACGTAAACACTTTAAGTAATCAAACACCCAACTTCTACCAATCAGACCCCAAAAATGAATTGTCAATTCAACGCCGAACCAAAACCCTCTACCCAACAAGCTAATCAGACACCAGTCAAACACCCAAACAAAGTCTACTACACTCACCAGTGAGAGAACAGCATTTCGACCCACCTAGACACAAGCCTAGAGAATAATCATGTTAGCAGACCTCGATTACCCACAGGTACAACCCCTCTGCCCACTCTGTTTACCCCGGCCCGACCGAGCAGCCATTGTCTCCTAATGAGGGCACATGGTCACCTGGTGAGGGAGCGCAGAGCAGCGTGACTCCCCAAGACGGGGGCCATTGTCTGGGGCACCGCTCCTCTCGGCGTCTATCCACGCCGCTCCTCCCCTCCCCGTTCACTCTTTCTTTTATAGAAGCCATTCATTAGCAGTGGAGAACGTGAGGCCCTTGGCGGGACCTGCTCCTTTTCAAAAACGCTGCTCGCCTTTTGTTTTTGTGTCCTGTCAAAAACGCTCACCTAATTAAGGATGAGATCTCAGGCCCAGAGAAAAGCCCCGTTAATGACTCTCTGAGAATTTACTTAATGAGTTTAGATGCCCATTGTGGGATGAAGCTTCTGGAAGACGGCTCTGGCAGAAAAAGGGGAATGGTGGGAAAGAAAAGGGGGAAAAAAATAATGTGAAGAAAACGTGGGGACTGGGCCATGGTGAGTTTATGACTGAAGGCCAAAGAGAAAAGGTGTAGAGCAAAACGAAAGATGAATCAAAACAGGTCATTACTATTGAACAAAAGCAGAGAGAGAGACAGAGAGAGAGAGAAGGAATATTTCACCTTGATCATTGGCTGTCATTGATGCGTTTTCTTTAGCAAACTCCGCCGGTCTTGTTTTAGGGCCTCAGCTGTGTTTCTTCTCGTCCTTCCTCCTTTTTGTTTGTGTGTGGAGTCTTCCTCAGCGCAGCCAGCGGAGGAACAGGGCTTGTTAGCATGAGCATTGGAACTAACCGCAGACGCGAGCCTCAACCTGGTGTAATTGTCATCGCTGCAGTCCTGAGAGACACATATCAAACGCCCCTCTCATCTCATCTCTTCTCTTTTCACCCTTGTTCTTTTCATCCCAGGAAGAAAACTTGTAAATTAGTCATAGTGTAGGAACAAGACTTTGCTTGCTTTCCTCTCCTCTCCCTTTCTTCAGTTCTGTTACTTCATAGTCTTTTTCTTTTTGTCCTAGAACTTTTTATCAAACGTCTGTGGTTGCACAGCAGAAAAACCATCTGGAGTAAACACTTGGAAGTAAGTTCTGCTGTATTTCAGCACTAAACCTGGGTCAAATGTAGTTTAACCTGGTAAACAGAACTTTAAAACATTTTCTACTGATCGTGGCTGCAAATGATAATCAAATGATGCAGTCGTTAGATGTGTCGTGCAGTCAAGCGTACAAGTTGCATTTTAAAGAGTTGATTCAGGTGTCTGGATGGGGAATTGCACCATGTCAATTGCATTTGGCGCAGGGTTTTTATTTTCAAGTGTTTGAGAGTTTCCAGATTTGCATAATTTCTTAAGTGAATTGTGCGCTAATACAATGCATACAGTGCATGCAATAAACAACATTATCTATTCACTATTTGAGAATCCCCTATTGACAGATAAAAAGCCAACTGAGGTCATGCATTACTATGATTTTACCACGGGTTGTTTTTACAGCAAAGTGGTAAAATCAATGTGATGCATGACCTCCTACGGCTTATTGGTTTCATAAAATGGCAGCAAAAGCAACATGAGAAAAATACAAAGGTTCTCCATTAATATAAGCAATATAGTGCACTAATCAGGTTACAGGGTAAATTTCCAGGGAATGAATGAATGAATGAATGAATGAATGAATGAATGAATGTTTTTGCATTATAATTCTCTCTTTGGATAAAAGAGCTTGCCAAATTAAAACATGTAGTTTTCTAACTGTAAGTTGTTTACTATGACAATGTTTGCGATGCAAATTGGTGCATTTATATTGAATGTGTTTATTAGCATTTTTACCACAATTTCAAACTCATCCAATCAGAGTTTTGATCAGTTAAAAAAAATGCATTTTACTTCTAATTTGGCATCACTTAGCAATTTGCCACATCACTATAGAAGAACAAAATTAATAAGAAACAGGTTTTTTTTCCATCACATTTTAAAACACAAACATTGTCACAGGAGTAAATACGTTATGATTAGATTCTCTGGAATTAACTGGGAATGATCTATCATGTGTTGTAGCTGTTGTTGGATCTCGGCCGTGTTTGACAGTATGAGGTATACGCGCAGATATCCGCACATTCGCTAGCATAGCCAGATTGATGGATGGTATAATAGAGCGCTGCTCTGTACGGAAGGACATTAACGTGTGAATGATGTGTAGCCGACACATATTTAATATTTCATAACTCCATAGTGAACAGTATGTCAACATCTGTCTGACCCTGGCCCAGAACACAGGGCTCATATCAGAAAGCTGATTACTGACCTTACCACAGTAATGGGCATGTTATCGATGAAAAAAATCCTTCCCAGCGGAACACGGCGCTCCGCTAAAGGCTACAGAAAACTACAACACTTCTCTAACAACATCTCAGTGCAACCACAGGAATGTTTTATTGCTCAGAGCTTACTCTTTTCTACCTCATGAGGCTTAATGTTCTCAGCTGTGATTCATTAAAGCATCAACTTTGTCTCCCTGAAATATTCAGACACAATTTAGGAAGACTGATTCAGAACTTCTCAAGAAGAAAGAGGGTTTAGAATAAAGAAAGAACTGGGATTGCAATGCTCTGAGCCCCTTTATTTTTGGGTCACACTTGGTACCTTTGTGGACAAAGGTGACCAAAGCCTTTTTTTTTTTTTTTCAGAAAAATCAATGCAAATATTTTTGGTCAATAATATTTTTTCTTTTCCTTTTTGTATTTTGAGAGAATTGTATGGTACCAATTAATATTTATGCAATAATTAATATCCATTTTTTTCCCATTGAAAATCATTTAAAAATATTATTTTAAATTATTTTTCAGTTAATTCAGTATTTCAGGTTAAAAGAGAGACTAGCTGTGCACTTTTTTCTGCATCATGGCTGATTTGTAGATTGTATTTTTTTTCTATATTTCACATTTTTTCCTATGTCCCATTCATTTCTTTTGGTGGTCATTTTTGACCGTGAAGACCACAAGTGTAACTTTATTACGACCATTTAGCCTTTTCAATTCATGTCCTCAATTTTTTTTGTGTGTTTACATATCAGATGCCATAAATGTCACCAAGTTTCATACAGTTCAGATGAAGCCACGATTTTACGGACACAGAAAACAGCCGCAGCTAGATAAAGGGTTTGAGGAGGACCTCAGATTTACGTTTGCTGCGTCCCGGTCTCAGTTAAAGCAGTTAGATGCCGTTACATCAGCTATTGTGGTGTTTTATGCACTTGCAGCGATTCAATTATTTGTTTGTGCGAGTCAGCTGTGCAGCGAGTGATGATTCACATAAATTCAGCCGTAAATCCCAGAGGAACTCCGACTGTTTCTCTTTGAGTGATGCTCTTCTAGGGAATGATGGTGTCACAGAGTGTTGAGGAAATGTTTTGATGAATGTGATGTGATAAAAGCGTCGACTGCCAAAATGCCACGGCAGAAAAATTTAATTCATCAAATTAAACCTGATTGTTTCTCTCTTTGGAAAACTTCACCTCTTTATTTTAGCCTTCATGTCAAAACAATGGTCATTTCTACTAGTCTTAATTCCTTGATTTGTATAGCTGTTCGTTTTGTCACGTCTGGATGCTGCATTAACTTCTACCATGAAAAACTGTAAATTTATTCAGAAATATTCCATTGATTATTTCTTTAATCAAAACAGTTTCAAACTAAACATGTTTTTTGAGAATATAGTTTTAACTGATTATCGATTTTTTTTTTTTTTTTTTTCAGTATCCTCAATATCACTTTCCATTTGATTAATCTTTTGTGAAACCCTTTTAACTAACAAAAGTAATTTCTTCTGACATCATCCATCAAGAAGTGACATCATTTTGGAGGGAAAACAGCACAAAGAGCATTAAGTATTATAACCCGAATTCCAGAAATGTTGGGACATTTTTTAAATTTGAATAAAATAAAAACTAAAAGAATTTCAAATCACATGAGCCAATATTTTATTCACAATAGAACATAGATAACATCATAAATGTTTAAACTGAGAAATTATACTATTTTATGCACAAAATGAGCTCATTTCAAATTTGATGCCTGCTACAGGTCTCAAAATAGTTGGGACGGGGGCATGTTTACCATGGTGTAGCATCTCCTCTTCTTTTCAAAACAGTTTGAAGACGTCTGGGCATCAAGGCTATGAGTTTCTGGAGTTTTGGTGTTGGAATTTGGTCCCATTCTTGCCTGATATAGGTTTCCAGCTGCTGAAGAGTTTGTGGTAATCTTTGATGTATTTTTCGTTTAATAATGCGCCAAATGTTCTCTATAGGTGAAAGATCTGGACTGCAGGCAGGCCAATTCAGCACCCGGACTCTTCTACTATGAAGCCATGCTGTTGTAATAGCTGCAGTATGTGGTTTTGCATTGTCCTGCTGAAATAGACGTTGTCTGGAGGGGAGCATATGTTGCTCTAAAACCTTTATATACCTTTCAGCATTCATAGTGCCTTCCAAAACATGCAAGCTGCCCATACCGTATGCACTTATGCACCCCCACACCATCAGAGATGCTGGCTTTTGAACTGAACGCTGATAACACGCTGGAAGGTCTCCCTCCTCTTTAGCCCGGAGGACACGGCGTCTGTGATTTCCAACAAGAATGTCAAATTTGGACTCGTCTGACCACAGAACACTTTTCCACTTTGAAACAGTCCATTTTAAATGAGCCTTGGCCCACAGGACACGACGGCGCTTCTGGACCGTGTTCACATATGGCTTCCTTTTTGCATGATAGAGCTTTAGTTGGCATCTGCAGATGGCACGGCGGATTGTGTTTACCGACAGTGGTTTCTGGAAGTATTCCTGGGCCCATTTAGTAATGTCAATGACAGAATCATGCCGATGAGTGATGCAGTGTCGTCTGAGGGCCCGAAGACCACAGGCATCCAACAAAGGTCTTCGGCCTTGTCCCTTATGCACAGAGATTTCTCCAGTTTCTCTGAACCTTTTGATGATGTTATGCACTGTAGATGATGAGATTTGTAAAGCCTTTGCAATTTGACGTTGAGGAACGTTGTTTTTAAAGTATTCCACAATCTTTTTACGCACTCTTTTACAATTTGGAGAGCCTCTGCCCATCTTTACTTCTGAGAGACTCTCCCTCTCTAAGACAACCCTTTTATGTTACAGACCTGATGTCAATTAACTTAATTAGTTGCTAGATGTTCTCCCAGCTGACTCTGTTCAAAATTTCTTGCTTTTTCAGCCCTTTGTTGCCCCCGTGCCAACTTTTTTGAGAGCTGTAGCAGGCATCAAATTTGAAATGAGCTCATTTAGTGGATAAAAGTGTAAAATTTCTCAGTTTAAACATTTGTTATGTTTTCTATGTTCTATTGTGAATAAAATATTGGCTCATGTGATTTGAAAGTCTTTTAGTTTTCATTTTATTCAAATTTAAAAAAAAAAAAAAAACATCCCAACATTTCCAGAATTCAGGTTGTGTTAATATGATTTGATGTATATTATGTTTTTGATCAAATATTATCAAAATTTCATAAGATAAATCTTGAAAATTAACTTCAAATTGACTTCTTTGTGTAAGCAAAATGTCAGTGTCTTTAAATAATAAATAAAACTGCAAGCGGTAATTGCCTAAAATGACCAATGACTAAAATGTGAAAAATATGGATGTGAATCAAGCATTCCAGTGATTATTTTCAGTAGTTTCAAAGCCATAATCAGAATCAATAATAATGCAATGCTTTAACTTTTGACAAATAGGTGGCGTTGTCACCATATTGCTATGGTATGGGTTGCAATGCTACAATTAGTTTGTTTCAATTGGTCAAAGCACTGTGCAGATACAGCCTCAGTTCTTACTTGGCATCATTATTGTCAAATTTGTTGTTGCGTTATACAAGAACGGTTTGCTATATCAAAAAGTTTTTAGAAAAAACTTGGTATAACACCGATATGTCGTTCAAAACGACAGACAATCTAGTTGGGCAGAATTGCATTTATGAAGCACAAAATTTAAAAGTTTAAAGCAGAACTATAAGTGCAACTTTGAACGGTTTTTGGCATAAAAGACTGTAGATTTGGTTTACATTGAAACCTGTTTGTGTAAACCAAACTTTTTTTTCCCCATATGGGTTTCTGAGAGTCAGTTATGCGCTTTTATAGAAATACTTCTGTAAATTACAAGCTTATTGAAGGTTCTGCAGAACAGCAATGAGCATCAGTTCACACAGATTCAGTCCTCTCTTTCAGACAGCTGCTGAGAGTGAATAAATAATGTCAGTTCATTTCTGTCTAATTAAAATTGGCACACACACACTCTTAGGGAAGGTTATATTAATTTTTCTATTCAGTTTGTCTCCTGCTCTTTCTGACTGAATGACGTGCGTGTTCGTTCAACAGCTCAGTGTCCAGTGATCAGATCTCGACCTTACAGAAATCTGCCGTGAAGAGTGAGCTGATTATACGGTATGTGTCTGTTAGATTCTCAATACACTGTTTGCTGAGCAGTGTTGCCAACTTAGTAGTCTTGTTGCTACATTTAGCAACTTTTCTGACTACCCAAGCAACATTTTCTTGAAAAAGCAACTAGCAACAAATGTAGCTATTTTTAAAAATTTATTTGGCAACGTTTAGCAACTTTTGATAAGTTACTCATTTGTTCATTTACTGTATGATACACCTTGTTAGTGATTGTTGATCACTGTAATTAGTACACGGTAAGAACAATATCTAGAAAAATGGAAAAGGTACTAATAGTTTTCCAGGACATTATCCGTTATCCATTATCCGTTGTAACCCGAAAACATAAAATAGTATGCATAATTTAAAATGAAAGTTAAAAAAAAAAAAAAAAAGTGAAAATATGGAAAATGCCTTCATATTAACAAAGTAGATTGTGCCCTATTTTTACAGACTTTTCTTAGAGTGTAGCATACTAACTAAATACTAATACACTGCTTAAAACTAGAATTGTTCAGAATGTGTAGTTTTACTATTTTACTTGCTAATAAAAAAAATAAAAAAAAACTTTTAATCAATTGTAATTGTTCAAAAATGGGTAAGTGTTCAATAATTCAATGTTGTATTTAAAATTTGTTGACATCACAACCTCATTTAGCAACTTTTAACAACAAATGGACCTTCCTTTAGCAATGTCCCCTGAAAATTAGTGGGCAACACTGTTAGCTGAGAAACATGCAGCAGTAAAAGAAGTCAAGTTTCCAATGTGAAGTGTCATTTCTTCAGTATCCATATAGGGATCATATACTTTTTCCTATTACTTATTTCCCCCCTGAGGTTGACTTACATTAATCAAGTTTTCTAGTGTTACAGTTCATAACCATTTTCTCTGACCGTAACAGTAAAACAGGCCTAAATCTTTTGCTGCAGTGTCTTTAAGTCTTCTATGTAAACAAACACAATAAAAAAAGCTGCATCACACTGACAGATACATCAATTAATGAAATGCGCCGCTTAAATTGTTCCGATCAGACTGAAAAGATCGGGAATCTTGTTGAAAAACTCAAACAGCAATATTGCGATATTCAGACATAAACATCACAAGCTTTTACACACTTTACCACATTTTTCTTCAGTTGTTTATGAACAATAGTATCTATCTCCAGCTCGTAGCATTTGCATCAACAGTGAGTTCTGTAATAGGTTGTTCTGAGATAGGTTGTACTTCCTTCACCAGCTGAGGAAGTTCAACCTGCCACAGGAGCTGCTGAAACAGTTCTACTCCGCCATCATTGAATCCATCCTCTGCACTTCAATAACTGTCTGGTTCAGCTCAGCTACCAAATCTGACCTCAGAAGACTACGGAGGGGTAGTCCCACTGCCGAGCGAATCATTGGTACAAACCCTCCCCAGTCTCCAAGAACTGCACTTTCCTTATCCAGAGTGAGCAAAAGGGCCGGCAAAATCACTCTGGACCCCCTCACATCCAGCCCACTCCCTCTTTGAACTTCCACGGCCTGGTCGACGCTTACAGAGCTCTGAGCACCAGAACGACCAGACATGAGAAACAGTTTCTTCCTCAGGCAATCCATCTCATAATGAACACTCGACAATAAACACGGAACACACAACTATTATACATTATCCATTCACCACACTCACTTATTTTATTTTATTTCTCATTTCAAATTTGCACATACTTGACCTGTACATACATAATTGTCCATATTATATATTGTTTTTGTTTTTTTTTGCTGTTGCCTATTTGCGTATTTGTATATTATTCTTTTATTATCTGTGTCCTGTCCTGTTGCTGTCTTTCTGTTGCACTGTGGAGCTTCTGTCACTACAACAAATTCCTCGTATGTGTAAACATACTTGGCCAATAAAGCTCATTCTGATTCGGATTCTTCTAAAGGGACCAACAAAACACAGTGTATTTACAACAAAGCACAAGATGGAAACACCAGCCCTTGGCGGATTCATAAAACCATTCAAACAACACCGCTAGCAACCTCAAACTCATGGCTTCAAATCACAGAAGTGCATGAACTGATCAAATACACCCTGAAGGCAAGGGAAGTCATGTAAATGTAAGCAAGTGCTCGTCGGATGTCTTGGACAGATCTGACCAGTGCATCAATCCTTCATCCAGAAACTGAAGTGTCCTTCCTTTGCTGGATAAATTCATAAGTGTGAGTCTCTAATAAGAGACTGTGCCATGCAGCTCTTTACCTGAGCAAGTCTGTTTGCATTAGCAACACCACTGCCAATTAGAAATAATCAAACAAACACAAAATTATAACATCACTTCCTGTTTCCTGTCACATGACATCATGTGTCAGTCCAGACTGATGGTTAAAGTGGCTGTGCGATACGATGCAATATGCATGCATTTTTCGTCAAAACCGCCTTGATTACAGTAAATTCCCATCACCTGCTTTCAAATGGAGCGGCATTTACCATATATGGAGCCGTAGTTCACTGAGAAGCTACGCGTCCCATCGTGTTCATTGCGATAATGAACGCGATATTGCGTAGCTTCTCAGTGAACTACGGCTCCGTGTATTAAATGCCGCTCCATTTGAAAACAGGTGATGGGGATTTACCGCTAATCAAGGAGCCGGTTTTACTGACGAGATGCGCATGCATATTGCATGAGATAAATCGCCCAGCCCTATTAAAAGGACAGCATTTCTGTAGCTCAAATGGTAAAGCACAGCATGAACGACACTAAGGTCATGGGTCTGATTCCCAGGGAATGCATGAACTGATTAAATCCTTACATCAATGCAATTTAATTGACTTTGTATAAAAGTGTGTAAATACATTTAATTACACATGTTGCATGAACATTTCTTACACTGGTAAACACGTCACTTTTAATGGATATTTCATTGCATTTAAGCTTTTATCATTGCTGCATCATGATCATCACCATGGCAGAATGGGTCAAGTTTTGGATCACTCAGTAGACGTCACTGATATGTATATATATTTATACTGGAAAACAAGACAAAAATAAAAATAAAAAAATAAATAATAATAATAATAATTATATATATATATATATATATACACATTTTTTTTTTTTTTTTTTTTTGTTTTGTTTTTTGTTTTGTCCAATGGGTCAGTAAATTATTTCAAAGGGAAAACAAGACTAATCTTCTTACCCTGATGTCAGATATTTGTGTTGTTTAAGTCATTGTGCAATGAAACATACTTGCAACTGTCAGATTTAAAAAATTAATTTAGACCATTTATTGAAACTAAACTGCACAAACAACTCATTCTGAATAATTAAAACAAATTATTTTGACATTTACACTGAAAAAAAATTATCCCACTTGCTGTTTTTGTCTTGTTTTCCAGTACAAACATCTAAACATTCTTAAATCAAGATACATTTACTTTAGAAGCAGAATGACAAAAGATATCAAGTCTTGCTTTCTGAAAAATTATAAAAATTATGTGAGTTCTTGCTTTGAAAGATTGAGGAAAATTTGATCTCTGTTGAAATGAGCTCTTTAAAATAGTTTGTGGTGTGTGTGTGTTTAATGTTCTTCACATTCTGAAGAGTGAAACACTGTGAAGCTGTCAAAACATTGACTCTTCCTTTAAATAATGTGTCTGTGATAGAGGTATTTTATTATTAAACATGTTTTTATTAATGAACATTTCATGTTGTCATCCGCAGAGACTACAGTCTCTTAGAAAATGACACCACACAAACCTTCTGTGGTTAAAGTGCAAGCTTATTTTCATTCAAAGCAAACTGCTCTCTCTCTCTCTGTCTGTGTGTGTGTGTGTGTGTGTGTGTGTGTGTGTGTGTGTGTGTGTGTGTGTGTGTGTGTGTGTGTGTGTGTGTGTGTGTGTGTTTCTCTGTGCAGCTTGAACATTTGTTTGTTGTTTTGTCTCACCGGAGCACAGAATCATGGGATGCGTTCTCCTCCATCTGACTACAGGAGGTGTAAGACAAGAAAAGACACACGTGCGGGAGAAGCCGCGCTGAGCTCAGAGGTCGGCAGATTTCATCATCGCCAGCACGAACACCTGTGGAACTTCAGGTTGATTACTGATCAACAAGATTCTCGACACACACACATCCTATCAGCAGATGTATCCGGTGCATTCGGCAGGTTCAGGTTTTCACAGGTAAGCAGATGTCAGATGAAACCTGATACATGTTTGGAAGAAACAGCTGATATTTCTTTAAATAGACAGATGAATCTCATGAAATCTGACAAGAACACATCCGGCTCATATTTCACCCCAAAATCAAAAGAAAACATTTTTTTAGGACATTAAGATTTATTTTTTTTTCTGCATTTGTTTTCATGACACTTTTTCTCACTATAGGGCACTATGAAATCTGTTTTAGTTCTTCCCAAGTTTTATTTATTTATTTATTTATTTTCCAAATTCTTCTTTTTTTATTTTAATTAACCTAGATTCCATTTCTTTTACATGTAACTTTTTTTATGGACTCTGTTTTATAGATAAATTATGTTTTAGTACTCAAAAAGCATGTGCAATTAATTGAAATCATGAAGCATACAATTTATTTATTTTTATTTATTTTTTTAGCTGCTTGCACACATTTTCAAAACTTTGACTCTTTTTTTTTCAAAACTGAACACACAAATCCAAGAATTGCACACAAAATGCCTCACATTTCTTGCAAAATGAAGCACTGCATTCAAAATATCACAAACACATCTCAAAAGCAAACATTTGCAGACACAATCCTGTTATATTGTTTGTGTGTTACATAGAGAATTGTGTCGTGTTTTGCAAAAAGCGTTTTATGAAACTGAAAACTGAGTCAAAGGCTGAGATTTAGTGTATGGTTTTACAGATTTGGTGTGTGCTTCTGCTGTTTGAGTTACAGATTTCAGAAATTATGTGACAAGTAAAGATTTTGTGTGCAAGCAGCTGAAAAAAAAACTAAAACATTAAAAGTTTAACAAAAATGTATTTTAATTTAATTATGTATAACATTTTATTAATTTAATTTTATTAATATTATCTTATTTATTTTATTTATATTTTATGTATTTATTTATTTATTTTTTATTATTATTATTTTGGGCCTATATGTGATAGTATTTTCGTGAGATTCGCCCGCACAGGTAGAAGATTGTCCAAGCTCTCGTGGTTTTAGTTATACATAAAGCGGCATCTCTCACAGGACAGGTGATCTGCACACATTGACCGGCTCACCTTTGTCACCTGTCCTCTGAAATTTCCACAGCGTATTTGAGGTAAATCATTCCCATTTCCCACCACTGAACCTTCTCTCGCCTGCTCCCTCCCTCAGGATCTGTTGTTTTTACACCGCCTTTTTGTCAAGCAGATGCGCAATCGAGAAGGATTGTTTGTTTTCCCGCAACACATTTGTACCCATACCTTGATTTACCACAGGTAGCGAATCAGTCGCTGCAAACATCCAATTTACCCCACACACACATCTGGCATTACATCAGAGGCAGCGGGGTCCCAGGACGCGGTGAAGGTATTGGAATGTAAATCAAGCGTTTTCCATCTGAATAGCAGCGCTACCTGAGCGTTTGGGTGTGTTTGGGTAGCAGACAGCAGGCGTCTGGGGTTCAGCGACTCTTACACGCTCGCTTCATTTCATAGGGCTTGTAAACACGTTGCTGAATTGATGTTATCAATTGTGATGTTGGCAAATAGCGCCGACGCTTCCACCTCTGTGTTTATCTCCTCTCGCACACAGCCACCTGCTAAGAGGTGTCACACTTTAATGAAATTGTTTGAATATCCCTGGCGCGTTGCTAAGAAACAGCGCTGGCGCCGTAATGCGCGCAGATTTCTGTCATCAAATAATGATTAGGGACGAGCGGAGGTGCGCGGGCTCCGCGGGATCTGTCGAGACGCACGCTCCTGACGCTTTCGCATGCGGTTCTGTCGCGCGTTAACAGTCGCGGTGGGAGCTCGGGCCTGCGCTCTGATGGCTTTATAATATCTCACAGAGCGCGCGCGCGTTTGTGAAGCTAGAACTCGTGGATTCTCACACTGTAAAGAATAAATAGTTGAGAAAACGTAAACTTGATGCAGTAAGACTTTAGAGTTCTCGCAACAATACTTTTTTTTTTCCTCAGTAAAGATACTTTTAGCGAATGTAAATGTTTGTTCATGCAATGCTGATTGTCTTATTTTGCTAATAGAAAAATTATTGTCACAGCAACTGAAACAACAATTACTGTAGTTGAGGTAATTTACTTTTTTCTGTTTCCTGGAAGAAAAAAAGAATGTGTAAAGTCACCACATTATTGAATTTATGTTTGTTTACAAATGACAAATGTGACCCTGGACCACAAAACCACTCTTAAGTGTCATTTTTTTTCGAAATTGAGATTTGTACATCATCTGAAAGCTGAATAAATAAGTTTTCCATTGATGTATGGTTTGTTAGGATCGGACGATATTTGGCCGAGATACAACTATTTGAAAATCTGGAATCTGAGGGTGCAAAAAAATCTAAATATTGAGAAAATCAGCTTTAAAGTTGTTCAAATGAAGTTCTTAGCAATGCATATTACTAATCAAAAATTTTGATATATTTACGGTAAGAAATGTACAAAATATCTTCATGGAACATGATCTTAATATCCTAATGATTTTTGGCATAAAAAAACCCTGATAATTTTGACCCATGCAATGTATTTTTGGCTATTGCTACAAATATACCCCAGCGACTTAAGACTGGTTTTGTGCTCCAGGGACACAAATGTTAATGGATAACTTAGTCTAATAAGTAGACAACATTGTCAATAAAACATCTCACAAAACTAAGATATCCAAGTGACTGAACATACTCTAGGCCTCAAAACTAGACACACAACCTGGTAATCAACGAATGTTAAAAATATGAGCTCTTTACATCACGGTACAACAAATAACTTACAATAATGATAAAACAACAACAAAAAAGTTTAACTGAAGTCAATAATCCTATAACAGTAACTGCATAATTTATTCATGCTGCAATGCATGCTGGGAACTTGCAAAGCCTTAATATTTCAACAATGTGAAATTCTTTGTTCAGACAACTGTGTTTGACTAGTTGGGACGACATTTTGCTGGTCTGACAAGGGTTTTTATGTAGTTTCAAGAAGTAAAATACTTGGAAAAAAATCTGCACACTGAAAAATCAAAACGTCACAAGTGAGATGAAAGCAGTGTAAGCAATTTAATGAAAAAAAAAAAAAACAAGGTTCGGTCACACTGACCATCTTCAATGCTAAGCTCTAAGAAAATAACATTTTTTTTAGTATTTGAGACTCAAAAGGTTTTGTAAACTGGAAAATGTGCAGTTGAATTTTTTTTTACAGTGCAGGTTCAAAGATTATGACAAGTGAAGCACGAGGAAAGAAACACCTTTCGCTTTGCTTTGACGTCTTTGAGCGCACTGGCCACATTGAAGTCCAGATAAACGTTTGACTCTCATTTCAGGCTTGATTTCTTCCGTCTTTTATCCGACGTGTCACCTTTGAGGAGGCCCGAAGACTGGCACACACCACAGGCTGAGCAGGTACCTCCGTGGCGGCGCAATTATCACACGGTGGGACTCCGTTGCTCTTTTCAACGGGTTTCTTTGTAGCCGATTGCGAATCGATGCACGGCCTGTCTTTTTGAGCTTTTTTGGTGCAAAAGGACAGTGCGTCTTCATGGCGAGTTTCTGGCGGGATTTCGATAACGGGTCGGAGCATCGGAGCGGTTTTGGAGCACGTCACGGCACGTTCCCTCAGCGGGGATCCAATCAGGCTGCCGCGGGACGCCCGACGCCGCTCGGGTGCAAACAGGCTGTCCGCTGGGGGCGTCCACACGGAGTCTTTTAGAGACGAGATTATTGAGCTCTTCACTACAGGTTTAGATCAATCCGTCCCTTTTAAGTGCACAGAGCGGCGTTCACAACTCACACACCTGCAGAGGAAATGCTGGAGCTCAGAGGATGCTCTTTCAGTGCTCAGACTTAATGGAGTTCTCGCTTGTGTTGCATTGAAGCATCAAAGATGTTTCCCTTGAAATTCTATTGCTGCAAAAAACAAATAGTTGGCATATAGTGAGAGCAGTTGGGAGAATTTGATTGGAAAGTTTATATTGAGATTTATGATCTTTGATCACAGACTTTGCTATCTTGGAAACCTGAGGACAGATTGAGACATCTCTTCTGAAACTCTAGAGAAGTTGAAACTACTGATAAACCTTTTGTATTAACAAAACTTTCAAAGGCTATGTTCAGACTGCAGGCAAATCAGATCTTTTCAGGCAGACTGTCTGCACTATTAATCACAAGTGATGAAATCAGATTTGTGTCTTCAGAAATAACCAATTTATCTGCATGGGTTGCTTTGGAACGACGTGTGATGAGGCTTTTAAAACGGACGCAGGAAAAATAGAGGTGCATTATCTCGCTCTCCAAATAAGTCGCAGTGCAAAACTCCTCTGTCGCACCAAAAAAAAAAAAAACTGGTATATATTTTGATGGTCCAGGCTGTAGTCACAGATGGCTTCGGGCTTACTGTATGAATTCTTCTGGTGTTTTCATCACCGTTTTTGTCATTATCGTTGTGTCTCGAGTTAAGAAAAGACCATTTGAAGTCTGATTTGAGCAGCCAGATCATCCAGACTGAGAAAAATCTGATGGGAATTGCATTTGAAAGTTTCCCAACTTTAGACGAGTCTTTTACTGAGGAGAAACTACTGATAAACCTTCTAATAACAAAGTGTTAATTTTCTTATTTAATCTTGTTTCTGTCTAGGAGAAACAACTCATGGAGTGCTGTGGGGATGACATTTTCATAGGTCAAAACCCAGAAACAAGCAATTTAGCTGTTCCATCATCCTGAAATCAATGGGTCATGATGAACAAAACGTGTAAAAGCATGAACTTTTGTTGGTCACAGAGTTTATAATCCAAAAGCCAATGGAAAAATCCTGTTGGGTTTTTGTTGAGGGAACAAAGGTGATGTGAACATCCAGGTTGGTCTACAAAAATACACTGTCCCTGCAGAACTTACTTGCAGATTTGCTGTGTGTTTTGAGAAACCAATGTCCAATCTATCCCGCTCACATAGACACACTGGCTACCTAATATCAGTGTTATTTATTGGCTGTAGAGGAGAGTGACAGATGAGCGCAGCTGGAGACATGAAGAGAAGCAGATAAGCAGCTCATGATGGAGAGACTGAAGCTCTGACTCGAGCAGAGAGTCTAACAGGAAGATCTTGAGTAACTCTGACCGCTCGCAATAAACACACCTGTGAGAGAACAAACCACAACCCAACCAGCAGTTACACAGGACACGCTTACATAACCTGTGTGTTTCCATGCATGTCTGCATTTGCAGCTAATAAAAAAGTATGAAGAAGCAGCACCATGATATTCTTTGAAGTGCCATGAAAGTGCTTGAATAAATGATGCATAAGACGAATGCATACTCTAAGAAATGTATTGCATAGTTATCACTCACTGAGAGAATCTTTGAAATTCTTTCAAATGACACACAGAAACTCCCAAATATTACAATGCTCATGTTCACAAAGAGGTGATGTATGGATGTATTTCCAGCACAGAATAAAAAAAGGCAATTGCAACTGAGTTGTAATTGAGTTTATATCTCACAATTCTGACTTTTTTTCTCCCTTGCAATTCTGCGAAAAAAAAGTCAGAATTGTGTGGGGGGAAATTTATGTGATAAAATGTCTTAAAAAAAAAAAAAAAACAACAGAACAGCAAGATGCAAAATCAGAATTTGAGAAAAAGTCAGAATTGTGAGATATAAACTCGCAATTACAAGCTTAAAACTTTCAATTGCAAGACATAAACTTGAAATTGTGAGAAGAAAAGTCAGAATTGTGAGATTTAAAAAAAAAAATAATAATCACAATTACCGTTTTTATTTTTTTATTCTGTGCTGGAAAAAAGCTGAATTGTGACATGTAAAGATAGAATTCTGAGCAAAAAGACAGAATTGTCAAAAAATTGAAAACTAGTAAAAATTGCAACACGTAAACTCATAACTATGTGCTTCTAACATGCAATTGTGAGATATAAACTCAAAAATGTGAGAGAGAGAGAGAGAAAAAAAAGAATTGGGAGATTAAAAAGTTGAAATTACCTTTTTTTTTTTTTTTTTTTTTTTTTAAAAAACAGAAATAAAAGTGAAAAAAAAAAAGAAAAAAAGTCAGAATTGCAAGATAAAATCACAATTACCCTTTTTATTTTTATTCTGTGCCGGAAACCAAACAGAATTGCGAGATGTAATTTTTAGAAGAATTCTCTCAATCTCTGAAAACTCTCAATTATGAGCTAATAATTTGCAATTGCGAGATACAAACTCACCATTCTGAGAAGAAAAGTCAGAATCGTGAGATAAAAAGTCACAATTAACTTTTTTCACATTTTTATTTGGTGGCAGAAATCATCTTCCATAGGATAGAGAGACTGGATGATGATCAGATCAGATCTGTGTGTGGAGCACTGGCTGCTGTCAGACAAAAATCTCACTGATTATTACAATTAATGGCAAAATGAGTGTTTGGAAATGTAAACTGATATTTCCTACTGACACACTGCAGCAAAAGATCATTTTTTTAGCTGGTGAAAATACTAGACTTCTAATCATTTTGGCCACCACTGTACATTTTTATTCAGTGGTGGAAAACGCTTCCATAGAGAGACGTTATCAGGGCAGAGATTACACAAGCTCCAGTCATTAGTGCGGCGTATCAGCAAATTCTATTGAATCAGAATAATTTAAGCTGCGATACACAACCCAGGGCCTGCAGGCAGGTTGGGGGCGCAGACCTCGTCACAGCATTAATTGCTATCAGATCACCATCGTTAGCGGCCAGGCTGAGCTCAGACTCTCTCTCTGTGTTAATTAACCTCAAACCCGAGGCCTGTCCGCCGGAGGTGCTTGACCCCCACTGACCGCAGACCCAGATCGCCTCCGCCTCAGAAGCACTCTTAAAAATAAAGCTTCTTCACAGAAGAACCATTCAGTCAAAGCTTCTTTAAACAACCATCTCTTTCTTACCTTTTTATAATCTGAAGATTATAAGGTTCTTCAGATGTTAAAGCTTCTTTATGGAACCATTTAGACAAAAAGGTTCTTCTATGGCATCGTGAAGCACCTTTATTTTTAAGAGTGAAGTCGAGGTCGATGCTTCACTTAACTCAGAGACGGAGAACGCAGAGGTAAGACGGCAAACCTGAACCTCCCTCAGGTGTCTGAACTTCGGTGGCTCTCCGAGAAGAGAAACGTCCGTATCCGCCGCGCTGTTTACCGAGAGAGATCGGCATGAATAAACCAAAGGCATCTGATGGCACGCAGTTACCTGCTCTCGCAGGAGCGCTCGCTCTCACCCCACCAATAACCTTTAATATTTCATATCTGGCTGTGATCTGTGAGGAGAGCTTCTCTCAGGCAGCGCTTTCTCAAAGCAGAGGGCACGGGAGAGACACGGAGACAGGATTATTTTTGTACCTGTTCAAACACGCCGCTCTAAATTATTCAGCGTGTTGGTCTGCTTTTACCTCGCCGCTGAAAATGCACCTACAACCTCTGACAAAAAGGAGACACGGTGAGGAAAGGAATCTCGCCTCGGGGAAGAGAAAACACCGAGCGAACGAGGAGAAAACAAGCGTGGCACTTTTCACAACCTGCGCAGGCCACCGAGCTGCCAGCATCTATAATTCATGAGCTATGCTCTCACAAAATGGATCATGATACACTTGTACAAGTATCCCGGGCAGACATAACCTGATATGACAAGGCTCTGACCCTCTTCTTCGTAAAGTCTGGTATTTTTAGCGGGGATTAAAAAATGCACAAGTTTTCCTGATGTCGGCCGAGTGCAGAGAGCTGCTGTGATTCGCCTCACCTGCTCTGAGCCGCGCTTAAAAGGTTAAAAGGTCAGCGGATGGATGGATTTTTTAAAAAGTAAGACTACAGAGATAAAATGCAATATAATAATTAAATAATCAATGTCCATGCATGTGTTCACAAGGAACCCCTTCGTTTATCAAGTTAAAAGAAATGACCACAGACAATAATTCTGCTCCAGATTTAAATCTAAAACAATCTCCAATACTGGACTTACATTGTACACAATTCTATGTTTAAAACTATTATGATTATTATTATTATTAGTGTCATGTTCACTACAGTGATTAGAGATGTGATGTGAATAGCCAACTACTTTGCCTTGCCTTGCTAAGGCTAATTTCATAACTAGCATTTAATGTATATTAAATGTTCAAACCATCCCACATACTATAGTAATTTATAGTAAATACTAAAGTGTTTTTGAACCATACTATAGTAAAGTGTATTATTTGGTATATATTATAGTATTTACAACACTTTGTTAATGAATGCTACTAAGTACTCTAGTATTAGCTATAGCAAACTAATAAATACTCTAGTATACTTTAGTTTTTACTACAGTAAACTAGTGTTTTGTAGTATAATATACCCTATAGTTGTAGAAAACTTACCACAGCAACTATAGAACTACCACAACAGATTAATTCAAGTACTTTACTATAGTATGGTTCAAAAACACTATAGTATTAACTATAAATTACTATAGTATTTTTTCATGTGGGATTGTACCGAATGATGATAACTGTATATTTGTTGTAAGTTGTAAATAAAGATTATTGGAGTTTGTTTTACAAGAAAATGCTATTTCAGTCTTTCTCATTTATTTAAAAATTAATGTGTAATTTAGTGATAATGTTAGTAATGATGTTACTTGCCGTTTTTGTAATTATTTGTGAAATTCACTCGCAATTTCTAGTAAATCCTACATCAAATTTTTGTCATAAGTGCCTTTGTGCTGGTTTTAGATATTACTGATGTGTTATGAAGGCCACATGTTGATGAATGCATGACTTAGTTATGGATAATGCGTCGTTCTGACACACATTTACAGTTACATTAAATATGCTTTACTGTCACATCATTTTTACACCATTAGCATCCTCTCAGTGCAACTAAAATCCAGAAGCAACATGCAACAATGTTTCTGACCGATATACTTCCATCGTAACTTCACATGATTTTTGCGTTATCTTATATGCCGATAAACGATACACTTATTTTCAGTGGTGATCCACAGCATATCTCAGATGCTGTACATTGCATCTGTATTGAATCCAGAAGGTTTGTCTAAGATTGATGTGATTTGTCCCTCTCTTTCTCCCGCGTCCCTCCGCAGGGACAAAAGCGGCGCTGATGGCTGTAGTGGAGGCTCTTCATTTGGCCGTAATCAGGAGAGAGTGTGCGGAGATGAAAGATCATCAGGGAGAACACACATTTACAAATGAACACCATTACTCTCTTCACATTCAATAATCTCACAGCTTACCACGTAATTACGCCTATGAAGAGCTGAACTTTTCGTGTTTCCGCTACAAAGTTCATCATGCTAATGAGAGGCGCTTGATCTCAGTAATGCATGACGTCTGATGAGCGGCGGATCCAGAGCTGTTCACCGGGACTAAACCAGCAGAAACCAGCAGAATCCTGATCCACCGTTGACTGATGTGCTGGGAATAATACATCATATTTAGCAGCTGCTACAAGGTAACTGGTACACAATGTAAAACTTTGCCCAGCCATAATGAACTGCTTTATTTCAAGTTAAGATATAAGCTGCCTGATTTTTTTTTCCTTCCATCAAAGCTCTCAAGTCATGTTTGAGTATGTTTCCAAATGCTGCTGATGATTGATGCCTCATATCAGATTTGATGTCAATAATGCGAAACATCACTGGAGGTTGTGTGTGTCAAAACCAATTGTGTCACACCAAACTTAAACATATTAAAAACTGCAGTGGTCAGTATTATTCATACACTAGTGTGGTATTTATTCATATTTTGAATTATGATATATTCTATCTCATTTTACTTTTAGTTTAAGTTTTAATAAATTTATGTACTCTATCATTATTGTCCTCTAAATATTTCTGTTTAGCTTTATTTTTATTTCAGTTTTACATTATATATATATTATTATTATTATTATTATTATTATTATTAATTTATTTTATTATTATTATTATTTTTTTAAGTTGCCATCATTTTTGTGATACTATTATTTATTTTTGGTAATTTTTTCCCCGTTCATGAGAACAATACCAATTGTGTTTTTGTTTGGATAAATAAAATAAAATAAAATAAAATAAAATAAAATAAAATAATAAAATAAAATTAATTTAATTTAAATTAAATTAAATTAAATTAGGAGAAGTCATATAGACTACTCCTGTGGTATGTTTATGATTATTTGCAGTATTCATTTTCTTCTCCATTCATGAGAAAAAGAACAACTCTGTTTTTGTTGCACACAAAAATAAAATCCTAAAAATGTGGAACAACAGTGGATGACTAAATGATGTCTGTTTCAATTTTGAAAATCTCATTAATAATACTTAATAAAGCTGACTGTTGCACCAACTCAAGTCATTTTTAAGAGTTGGATCATGTTTTTTTTTTCCTGGTTTTTTTTATGCATTTGACCCTAATGAGGCTTAAGGTCCATTATAACGGTAAATGATTGTGTGAAATGATTCTACTAACAGGAGATAATGAGGGTAGAATCAGTTCTGAGAAGAGCCGAGGCTCCGTTCTGGTCTAAAGTGGGCCACAGAATGGCTGTTGGTCTGGATCTTCTGCATCAGAGGAACTGCTGTGGACTGACTCTCAGACTAATTAAATTAGCTGCGATCAGAGGTACTGACGAGCTTTGTGCTGGACACAGTGTTGAGCCTCGTGCCTCGGAGCTCAGGGACGAGTTTCTGCCTTTTAAACCTCTGAGTGCCCTAAAGCTTGCCGGCGGACGGCCCACACTCACACACGCAATTTGCCTGAGCGAGAGAGAATTATGAACTGATAATAAGAGAGAGAGAGAGAGAGAGAGAGAGAGATGACCAGGGGTGACCGAGAGAGAGAGAGAGAGAGAGAGAGAAAGCGAGGTTAGACGCAAAGCACCTGAAGCGAATGCGATTTTTATTAATTCCTGTCTAAAACAAGGCATTCAGGAGTAAAATTACAGCACAAATGACAAGAACAATTACTGGAGTGATTCCTCTCCTCTGGAAATGTGTGTGATCTTTGTTTTTCAGCCGTAACCGGATAACGCTAAGCAGTCTGCTGCAGTTTGCTGCTTTATGAAGCACATCCATCCAGGCTTTCTTTGACCTTCTCCTTAAACAAGGAGATCGCATGCGTATGCAGAACATGCATGCATTTCTCTACATCTGGAAAATGCCTATCGCTTATTCATTTGTATCATTTCATTTTAATTTTAGTTTAATATTTGGTCTTATACTGCTTTTGTCATTTTTATTAGTTTGACATATTTCCATATAGCTTTATTTCTATATTTTAGTTTAGTTTAGTACTACATTTCTAAATTTCCTATCTGTTTTATTAAATTTCTTAAATTGTATTAGATTCAATTTCTCATTTACATTAAATTTCTAATTTATTAAGTTGATTTTTTAAGTTTTTCATCCAGTATTTATATTTTATTTCAATTACTGAAAAAGAGTTTATACCTTTGTTATTTGTTTGTCATTTTTATTAGTTTTTAAATATTTGTATATAGCTATATTTCTATATTTTATTTTAATATAAAATTGTAATTTTAGTGCTTCAGTTTATTTCATTTAGTTGCAAATGCTACATTTCTAATTTTCAAATTTATTTTATTAAACTTCTTAAATTGTATTAAAATAAATGTCTCATTTACAGTATATTTAAAATTAGTATGTAATTTAGTGTAGTTTATTTTTTATAAATTTTTCCATCCAGTATTTAAATTTTATTATAACTTTATTTCAGTTACCAAAAAATTATATTTAGTATATTTTTGTTATGTGTCATTTTTATTTGCTTTCAAATATTCCTATATAGCTATATTGTATTTTAGTTTTAGATTTACATTTTATTAAATTAAATTTCTCATTTATTATAAATTTCTAATTTAAATCATTTTATTTTTTTTATCCAGTATTTATATTTCATCCAGTATTTATATTTAATCTCAGCCTTATTTCAATCACTAATAATAACTTTTAATAGTTTTAGTTTTAGTTTCAGTTAACAACACTGATTACATATGGACAATAAGAATTTGTATGCACTTTTGATAAAAAATAAATAAATAAACCTTCCTCCTTGATGAGGCCGAGAGACTGCAGATAATGTCAGACTGCAGTATGAATCAGGACGAGTGAATCCTTAGGAACACATTGGACTGTAAGGGTCAGATATCTGCGGCTCCGTCAGTGACGTATGTTCATGATCTGAATGATTCCTCACATGCCTACAGTACGTACAGTGCATGTGGCTTACCTTACTGCCCCATCTGTTCATTTACCTGTCTGACATCCGCATGCCTGCGCACACCTGCTCAAACATCTGCTGTATCGCGCTCAGCACTCGCGGCTCAACGCAGATCTTCTCTCGCGCTCAGAGTGATTCATTTGATGTATATTTGATCAGATAGTCGCTCGTATTAGAGATGCTTTGAGCTTCTCTGGATCAAGCAGATCAAGGGAAACATCTTCATTCCAATGCTTTACATGAAGGGAGTCACGAGAGAGAAACCAAACGCTGTGTGCTTCAACTGCACTACAATTAAAGAAGGAATTATTAGAAGAAACTTACACATATACACACACATGCTGTGAAGGTGCTTATATCAAATCCTCAGTATGTTTAATATCACAGAAAATAAAACCTGAATCACATAAAACACTTGATTCACATCTGTAAAAAAACACTGACAAACAATCTGTTTCACATTTAAAGGGATAGCTGACCCAGAAATGACATTATCTACTCATTCCCATGTTGTTTGCATGCTGATCTCTCTTGTCCATGGAAAAATAACAATACTGTGATGGTGTTTGCCAGATTTGGTAGTGTTATTGTAGTATCATTGATTTTTATTAATATTTTTTTTATATATATTCAGTTTAATTTTTTTTTTTTTTTAGTTAAAGTTTAACTTGTTTTGTTGTGTCTTTCTGTCATTTCTATGTTTCTGTTTCAATTTAATTTAATTCAGCTAAATTCAATTCAATTTATTTTTTAAATTTAATTTAAATTATAAAATAATTAAATGTTATGTTTAGTTCATGTTTATTTTATTTAAACTAACAAATATATTATTTAATAGTTTTAATTTAAGTTTTAGTATATATATATATATATATATATATATATACACACATGCAGAGAAAGAAGTAAAATAATTTAATTTTTATTGTGTGTGCGTATATATATATATATATATATATATATATATATATAAATGATTTAAAGATGCAGTCCGTAACTTTTTTTGGTTAAAAATGATCCAAAATCAATATTTGAGCAAGTACATAACCAGCCAGTGTTCAAAACTATTGCTGTACTTTAGCAATAGTTTACACAACTTTTCACAAAGGTTAGTTTATAATAATGTTTTGTAATTTGTGGTACGGGTAAATTTTTGCAGGAAATTTGAGCATGCTGCCGCGTCATTACGTCACGTCTGTAAACATAAAGAGTTAATTGTCCCGGCTAGTAAGCTATCACATGTGAGGATCCTGCAGGTGGAGGATTGTTTATAGCCTTTTCTCACAGCAGCTGGAATAATTAAACCTATCATTTTGATGGCGGATTGTAATCCAGAAAGGATTATGTGTTTATGAAACACATGTGAATGAAATTAAATATATATATATATTATATTTATTATATTCCAGTTTTAAATGTGTATCTGATTAATCACCATTGGTAGTGCGTTTTATTGTAATGCTTTTTTCCTCAGTTGGTCAGAACAAATGTGGCAGACTTGTTATTTACTTGTTCAGATGGCAATATACGGTGAAAATTCTGATTTGGGTCATATATTCAAGACGTAGGCTAGAATCTGTGATTGCGAAGTACATTAAATATCCACACCGGTGCAGTGACTGACAGCTACACACACTCCTCAAAACATTAGATTCATCCGCGCTGGAGCTGAGCCGGAGCACAACCCACGCAAGGAAGATAATTCCACAAACAGCTGCAATTGCAGGTTTTCAAACAGAGATGGCGACAAAGAGGCAAAACTTGCGGACTGCAGCTTTAAGTTTCATTTTTTGTTAATGATAATAGCCTGGGTCAATATGAACTGTTGTATGCAAAATATCTTCTGTCGTATGCAAAACTGTTGTATGCAAAAATTCACCCTTTTTTTAATAACTTCTATGCAGATAAGTCTGGTGAAACACACACACACACACACAGGAGTGGAGGCTGAGCGCTGGTGATGTATGGGGTCGGTGGGGAGCGTCAGCGGGGCGTCTGGGCTCTCTGTGAGCTCCTGCCGTGTGGATTAAGCTTCTGTAATGACTGATGCTTGTAGTCCTGATGTCCTGCGTGAGACGCTGCTGTCAGAGCCGCAGTTTCACTCACAAACACCTCAGCAATCACACTGACTCAATTCTGCGTCTCTATAACATCCTAAAAGCGGCGTGAATGAGAACACAGTCTCGGAGCGATGAAGGAGAAACACAGTGACTGCCACAGCATTTGCAGATTGGCTTACAAATCAAAAGAGCGCAAAAATGTGCAAAACACTTTAGATCTGGAAATCATTTAAACAATAAACACCTGTGAAGATTCACTCTGTAAAGGTTTGGGGTCAGTGAATTTTTTATTTTTTTATTTTTTTTTCTTGAAAGAAATGAATACTTTTATTCATCAAGGATGCATTAAATTGATCAAATGTGAAAGTAAAGAAATTGACATTGTTACAAAAGATTTATATTTCAAATAAATGCTGTTCTTTTGAACTTTCTATTCATCTGTGAATCCTGAAAAATAAAATGTATCACTGTTTCGACAAAAAATATTGTGTAGCACAACTGTTTTCAACATAATAATAATCAGAAATGTTTCTCAAGCAGCAAATCAGAATATAAGAATGATTTCTGAAGATCGTGACACTGAAGACTGGAGTAATGATGCTGAAAATTCAGCTTTGATCACAGAAATAAATTACATTTTAACAAATATTCACATTGAAAACAGTTATTTTAAATTATAATAATATTTCACAATTTTTACTGTATTTTTGATCAAATAAATGCAGCCATGGTGAGCAGAAGAGACTTCTTTCAAGACACTTAATAACATTTGTCTTTCATTTATCTGAATGAGTGTGAGTAAATAATGACAGCACTGTTATATTTGGGTAACCTATCCCTTTAAATATATTTGATTAGTTGCAAGTAAATGCAAGATAATTGGTTGAAGTGTTAAACTTAGTAGAATGAGGCAAACCTGTGAAGGAAATAACAAAACTAAGAGGAGGCTAACAGAAAAAAAATAGTCACATCACATTTAACACTGAGCCGAACTCAGGAGCGTCCCATCATGCATCTCTCCAAACACACGTCAGCTATCACTCCGTAAACCCTGACATACTCATCTCAAACCCCATAATTCACACATCACCACAAATGTGCAAAAACATGCCACAGAATATTTTTGCAATATTCTGATATGAGAGAAAAAAATGAATGAAAGAATTGAATTGACTGTCATTGATTAAAAGTCACTTAAAGGGACGGTTCACTCAAAAATGATCATTCTGTCTTCATTTACTCATCCTCATGTCATTCAAACAGGGGTGACTTTCTTCTGTGGACACAAAAGAAGATGTTTTGAAGAACGAGGAGTGTTTTTGATCATAAAATATCAGAGGAGTTGTTTGGACATTCCCAACATTCTTCAGAATATGTGTATATTCAGTAAATGATCATTTGTGTGTGAACGGTCCCTTTAAGGTTGCTCTGGTGAAGTGTCCGTGTGATGTACTGTAACCGTACGCCTCGCAGGAGCAGATGAACAGACGCTGGTGGCGCTGAGCCAGCGGTGAAAGTGCCAAAAAGTGTGGAAGTGCTGAACTTTCTGTGAAAGAGACGTGAGGTGAAAACGGTGACGTTTGTCATAAATGTTTCAAAATCTGCTGCTGAGTTTCTGCTGTGTTTAACAGGGCTGTGTGCCAGACAGGGTTATTATAGGTGACTAAGGGCACGTTTACATGACAAAACTATCCCCGTTCACATGGATCCGCAAAGAAAAACGGCTAAAAATGCTGTATTATTCATGCCAGGCCAGTAGGTGGCGGTCACTTTGTAAAGAAACACTACGTGCCTGCACACATATGCACTCCTATAGACTGAATGTGTAATGTGCGTAAACATGATGCCAAATTTTGAGTTTTTGAATAATTATGATAATGGTATCATTTTCGAAAACTAAAGTCTGTGTTTTTACACCATTTTTGGTCGAAAACGGTACCGCGTAAACGGCCACAGGACTAAAAGTATTTAAAAAAAACTGTGTTACTCAACATAAAATAAAACGAAACAGAAATGACTTAAAAAAAAAAAAAAAAAAAAAAACTTACTATAGTTCAGCTAGTTGCCAAGGCAACATTTCTCATTTTCTTTTGTTTAACTTAAGTACTAAAATAACTAAAACTGCACTGTAAAAAATGCTTTTTACACACGATTATTGGACTAGGTTTTACTATTTTAAGTGTTTCTACTTCAAAAGTTCACGGTTAATTCAATGTTATTTGTGGCTTCTTTGTAAATATTAGTGAAACTTAATTTCTGAGTGAAAATTGTTTCTACACCATCACTCAGCGCAAAAGAGAAGTGACAATGAAGGGGAAAAAAAACTATGAATAAAAATGACGAACGAAGCAAAATTAAAATTTTAAAATAAATGAAAACAAATGTAAAAACTAAGAAATGAGAACAATTCAAAACAGTAATATCTATAATAGCCATTGATACTAAAATAACACGGTGCCATTCAGAATTGGCCTCAATAAATTAGTATTTCATTTATTTCATCATATTTAATAAATTACCCAAAACTCTTCAACTGTGTTGAATTTCTTTGAATTGCATTTAAAAAGTTCATCTTCCTGCCATTCCAGTTCAACTTCCTGTGTGTTTTGGCCAATTTAATTCAAATTCATCCAGATGAACTGAAAGGAAGCCAGTTTAGTGGTGAATTTAACACAACCCTGCAAGGTGTTAAAATCACAATAATGTTACTTTAAGATTAATTCAGATTTCAAATGGAATTCACATGCTTTTATTGCACAATGACTGTCTATATTTTGACCATACTGAACACAGGCACACTCTCTGCGTCTGGGCAGATCTGTAATAACTCTACAGCTAAATCTCTGTATTGAGTGTATTTCCTCATGTACAGTAGTATGTGTTAAATGACTAGATATCACTGATCTCCAGTCGTGTTTTCACCTACTATAGTGGCATAAAGCTCACTCTCAGTGTGTTTCCTGTTGTAAATTGAGGTGATGGGACTCATCCACCCACTCGACTTCACCAGCGCTCTGGAAATCTCCCAGAGATCCAGTTCCTGTGACTGAAGCAGGGCTGTGATTGGCTGGCTGGAGGATCGTTGTCATGGTGCTGTCTCCAGGTTCTGAGCTGTGATATGAGATTGGTCATCAGATTAATGACAGGACACGAGCGCTGATTACGGCGATGCAGCCGCGTCTAAACACGCTGTCAGAGCCAGAGACGGCCAGCGCTCTCATTCAGACAGAGACCCAAATCAGCGGAGAGGATGAGGAATCCTTTCAGGTCAGCGGGACACAGACCACCAAACACTGGCCACGGCCTGAACATATCACAGGATTATATTATACTCAAAAAAAAAAAAAAAAAAAAAAAAAGTACTAGTAATTTTCTGCCAGGATTTTACAGACATTTCTGTTAACCCTAAAACAATGCAATGAAGTGCAAAATACCTTTACAAATCAATATGGAAAATTTCTTCATGTTAATGCAGTAGTGTGCCTTTTTTATGGATTTTTTTATATATATATATTTTATTTATTTTTTACTGTGACAAAAAGAAACCATAATTTAATTATTTATAATTTTGTATTTATTTATTTTTACAGTAGTTAACTGTTTAAAATGAACTAACAATGAAATATACTTCTAAAGCACTTTTTAAAATCTTAGTTAATTTATCTTAAAATATCTTAATTTCATTTCATTTACTAAACGTTGTATCTGTCAATATTATTTAATGCACTGTAAACATTAACAAATATTAACAAATTGTTACCAAATTCTCAATACCAAAATGAAGAAAAAAAAACAAAACAAAAAAAACTTAATTATAAATTAAAATAAGTTCCATGAAAAATAAATATTTACCATTTAAAAACAACATTTTTTTTCTGCAATAAAGCAGCAAAAATTAACATTTTCCCATGAGGAAATGTGGAGAAAATATTGCTACATCTCTGTAATTTGGTGCAAATAATAATAAAACAATGTGTCAATCCAGTATGCATTTTGTAATACAAAGATATATAAATATGCTGTATACTCTATTATTTTCCCATGTTGAAGAACCTTATTTTTGGATGCCATCATGGGGATATTCTGGCAGCATATTAAAAACATGAAGCATCTACACAATGTCTGTGTGAATGGTGGAAATCCCTGGCACTAAATGAAATTTAAGCCATTTCTCGCTCTTCTGAAACTCATTCAGATTCAAAAAGTAATGCATCACTGACACGCAAAGTCACGGTTTGGTCAGAATTGCACCAGTCTGAATATGCCAAATGTTGCAAGGAAAACAGCTGCATGAGCATTCTTCATAAATTCTCCTTGCACACAAAATATAAGTTTTGAAACGAGTAAATAATGACAGAAATGTCACATTCGGTGACCTAATACTCCAAAACAGGCCTTGTGTTCTCGATGCTATATTGTTTTCTTTCGATTCTGCAGTGAAGTAAGATTCATTCTCCTCTTTCCCGTTTCCTCAGCCTGTTCTTCCCACGGCTTCAGCCCCCCACGTTACAGTACACAGACCTCCATCCCTCTCGTACTGTACTGTAATCACTCCACAAACCCTCCGTCACGGGTGGATGCTGGCAGCCGCTCAGAGAACACAGAGGAACTGAGAGAGAGAGCGAGAGAAAGTGAGAGGGAGGAGAAAGAAAAATGAAGGGGAGAGAAGTTACATGGGAACCGTGTTAAGGTTGAATATTTATTAGAATGAGCCATCTGGCGTCAGACTGTCTGTACATGAGCGCGAGTCCCAGAATAGATCCCATCTCTCTCTCTCTCTCTCTCTCTCTCTGGCTGCTGTATGATTGTAATATAATTATATCATTAAAGGTGAAACGTACTGAAGTAGAGAGGGACTGATTCATGCCGGACTTCAGAGAGGAGTGATTGTCGCTCTCGTCAAGCACTTAAGAATCTCTTTATCGTTACCTGCCAGGAAATCTGCAGGTCAGCGTGACGTCTTCACCGCTTCGGTTCATTA
>JAFVLL020030965.1:0-19095 GCA_021397915.2 Tor tambroides
TTATCACAACAAATAGGCAAGCAAGCGCAGATACTGACAAGGTATGCGATATAGTACGAGACCAAACGCGATTTCAGCAAGTCTCAACACAGAGACTTGTAATTAAAAGGAAAGTTGATGTGACACAGTGTTAAACATGCCTGTCCCAATGTTTTTGGAGTGTGTTGCAGCCATCAAAATTTGTTCATATTTACAAAATACATTTACGTTGGTCAGTGAAAACTTTGGAAATCTTTTCTTTGTACTTTTGTCAATTAAATAAAAGTTAAAGAGAATGAACAAATCACAGATTCTTGATTTTATTGCATTTTACAAAATATCCCAACTTCTCTGGAATTGGGGTTGTAATTATATCAAATATATTAAATTTATAATTTTATATAATTATAAAAGAATGAAGATTTTTATTATTATATATAGATATGTGTCAGCTTTAATACACTTGTCAGAATAACAAAAGCAGTCAAATGTCAAAGGTATTGTTTTAATGATAAAAAGTGTTCAAAATCACTTACAATCGGCAAAGGTGGAAACCACGATTAGGCATGAAATGTCTTCAGAATCATTCATACATGTGAAAAGGGGCCTGAAAGTTGAACACACAGTTGCAATCTGTCTCAGATGAAGACCGCAATCTTGTCCTTGTGGCAGTTTTTCTGGTAATAAAAGGGACTTGTTCTCCAGATGCAGGACATCACATTACAAATGGATGGCGAATGCAAAAATGCTACAAAATGCACATCACATGTAGTGACGTGCTTGAACCAAAATTAGTAAGAATCATGTGTTGCATTTCATTCAGCAAATGTGACGCATGGAGTTGTAACATAACCTCACTGACTCGGACGTTTCTGTCTCTGTGTTACGCAGAATCCAGAGGACGGCTACAGTCGACTCAAACGCTGGATTATGATTGGTGATCATCATCAGTTGCCTCCTGTCATTAAGAACATGGCCTTTCAGAAATATTCCAACATGGAGCAGTCACTCTTTACTCGCTTTGTGCGTCTGGGTGTCCCTACTGTAGACCTGGACGCCCAGGGCAGAGCACGGGCCAGGTCAGTCCATTTCTCAGACTGGAAAGATGCTTGTAATACGTACTCATGTGATGTCATTATTGGTTTGTTTAGTGTGAAAGCTGAAAGCTGCCTCAAAAGAATCACATAGGCTTGCTTGCATTAGATGAATTTGTTTCTTCATCAGGTTTGGAGAAATGTCATTGCATCAGTGTCTCATCAATGCATCCTCTGCAGTGAATGGGTGCCGTCAGAATGAGAGTTTTTAAAAAATTCTTAAAAAATTAAAAAATAATGCCAAAAGTACCTAACAAAATTGCTAAATCATAACCTAAATTAAAAAGAATGCTGTAGTGTAAGTATAAAAATAAAAGCTCATTCAAAATATTACTTGCTGTAATAGTATATAAACATTCGAATAATCAGAAAAATACAAAGAAAAAAAATACACACATTTTGTGTAAAATAAGATACGATGCTTTAAAAAGCTGTTTAGGTAGATGGCTCTCTAGGTTTCAGAGCTGTTCTGTCCTCAGATAAACTTTTTGATGTGAAGTGTCCTATTTTGACTCGGTCTCTCATATGTGTGTGTGTGTGTGTGTGTGTGTGTGGCAGTCTGTGTAACCTGTATAACTGGCGCTATAAGCAGCTGGGGAACCTCCCTCATGTTCAGCTCCAGCCCGAGTTCCAGGCGCCGAACCCTGGATTCACCTACGACTTCCAGCTCGTTAACGTGGAGGACTTCAACGGCGTGGGGGAATCAGAACCCAACCCATACTTTTATCAGGTGAGCTCAGTTATATGACATACACATGCATCACAAGCATTTCTTTCTCCCCAGAATCATCATAAGCAAGTGTCATTTCCAAAACACCTCAGAAATCGTCATTCATTATGTGGCGGAAATCACGTTTTATACATTTTTGGAAGAAATGGCAGAACCTTTTGTCTTTCAAAGGCTGTTTTCGTAGCAAGCATTTTATTTATCTTAAATACTTATCTCACTTTTTTATCATTTGGAAATGATACAATAACAAAAGCTGTTCAGTTAAATAATATTTACTTTGATTTATGTAAGAATAACTCAAGACGTCATGAAAACAAGTTTTATTACAGTAAACGTTTAAATCTGTATATTTTAACAACAATTATATAATTAAAAGTTTATATAAAAAACATGTCTTTTTGTGCTATTTAAATTGATGTAAAACCCAGTTTTTATTTGAGTGTGTATTATAATTTTTTTAATTTAATTATTTGATTATTAAATTATTAGATTATATAATATTTTGATTATTAATTATTCAATTTAATTATTTGATTATTTCGTTGTTGTTGTTTTTTTTCTTTCTTTTTTTTTTCCCGTTTTTTTTTTGTTTGTTTTTTTTTTGGCTAAATAAACAAAAAAAAAACATTTTAGTGCATCACTGGTTATTTCTCAAAATATGTACGTTAAAACAGTACAATTTAAATCACACCATAAATATTGACGTGTTGTCTGTTTCACTCTTTGTTAATTCTCTGGTTAATAATATTTTTATGATGGATTTCCTTAGTCTGCAATTGACAGTTTGGATCTGGGACAAAAGAATAAAAACAAAATCTTTATGTAAGGGTAAAATAGCAAAGATTTAATTGAAGGCATGGAAAAATGTTCAATATGATCCTCATATACCAAAAAAGTAACATCCTCTTATGTTAAGTTGAGGAAAGATGAGGCCCAACTTTCATGACATGGATTTCTGAGAATCCTGGCAGGTTTGCGTTGAAGCTCCTGAAACTCGGCATTGTTCATAAGTGATGAGCGTACGGCATGCGGTGTGCAGGTCACATGAGCCCCACTACTGTTTACTGGGGTCCTGGAGGGAATTGTCCTCATTACAGTATCCATGCCAACACACACACACACACACACACACACACACACACACACACACGGCTCTAATGGTCCGTATGAATTAGCCTCACAGAGCAATAGGAAGGACATTGTTTGCGCAGTCAGTGCTTGCAGCTGCTGAAGAAGCGTCTCTTATTAGTAGATTTGTACCCTTATTAGTGTCCTACTGGAGCTTTGCCATGTCAGCAGTGCTCTGTCAGATAAAGTTTAAGTTCAGAGCTGTTCCACCTACAAATTCAACCCATAGGTTTAGCCTTTTTTTGATAGTCAAATTAGGTCAAGAGAAGGGTTCAATTTAGTTTTGCTTATGGTATTGCATAATGATCAAAGATTTTTAGTCAAATTAGAAAGTAGTTAGAAATTAGACTTACATATTCCTGTTTGGCTTTTCCAGTTTTACTATTCCTGTAGTCAAATGCAGTGCTTTTTGACCTTGCAATTTTTCTAAACTAAGTAACAGTTTTATTGCAGTTGTAAGAGTTTTTTTTGAAAATAAAGAGCTAAAAAAAGAGCTAAATCTTACATCAGGACATCAGCTTCACTTATTTTCCCTTAAGTGTGATATTGTGATAAGGGAAAGCTAATATGTAATCTAATACTAATTTAATGTTTTGTTTTTGCATCTGATGGGATGAAAATATGCTGCATGGCAGCAATGAACTGTTTAAAGCACATGATCTGTTAAGCTTTGTATAGTGTTTTTTAAAGGTTTTTAAACAAAAAAGAGTGCAGTGTTTGTTCATTATTACATTGTAAACCTGTTCAGAATTCACATCTGAACATTTATTAGAGCAATACTAAACGAACATATGCTGAACGTGCATGGTTTCAGGTGTTAATTCAGATGCAGCTGTTTATGTAAATGTCCTTATTACATTGTCTTTATACTGCGGTAAAATCAACCACAAAAAAATCAGCTGGTAGTTGCAATGTTGCAATATTGATATGCTGTCCTGTAAAAGTGCATGGGATTCCTGAAGCAGCTTACTCTGATAATCAGTAACGTTAACTAAGATCAGTCAGTCTAGTCTGTTTAATGCTCTTTCGTTCTTTACTTGCTTTCTGTTTTGATTTCTTTTGAACTCTAAACAAAAAAACACTCTTCTGTTTGATTTTTGTAACAATGTAAATATTGTCAGCAGTGACATGGTCTGGTGAAAGATGCTGAGTGCATATGACCTGTGTATGTGTGTGTTTGCAGAATCTGGCGGAGGCCGAGTATGCGGTGGCGCTGTACATGTACATGCGTCTGCTGGGATATCCTGCTGAACGCATCAGCATACTGACCACCTACAACGGCCAGAAGCATCTGATACGAGACGTCATCAACCAGAGATGTGCCGGCAACTCGTTCTTCGGACAGCCCAGTAAAGTAAGAGCAGCTGATACGATGATTTCATGGTTTATCTTCAGAAGCGAGCGTTCAACCCTCAGATGTGTGTCCCTGTGCATGGCCGAGTGAACTGCATTAATGTGTGTGAACAGCTTGTCCTGTGCTCTGAATGAATTTTTTTTTTTTTTTTTCCCCTGCCCAGCGTTCACTGTTTTGCCTCTTTTGCAGCAGTGGACAGGTTTGCTGGAGCTTGTTGTTGAGGGTGATTGGCAGACGGACTCACTAAAGCATGTAAAGGTCCTACTGGCTGCTAACTGACAGTAGTGTCCTGCTACTGTCTGTCAGAATTGTACAACAGTGCAAATTGATCCCGCGGTGGCTTCTGTCAGCCATTTCATTAGAGTCATGACTGAGTACAAACCAAATGAATAGACGACTGCCGTTTGCACAGACATTTAGTTTATGAGCATTCAAGACTGCAGAACAACAATCTCATTGCCTCTAGGAGACATAATGAAGACAATTCTCTATGGTTCACTGGAAGAGACTGAATTTAAAGGAGTCATCATTTACTTTGTAGAACAAAAACGAGAAATTTAACAGTGCTGAGCTGCTCTTCATACATTGGGAGTTAATGAGGCCATAAAATTTGTCCATGATTAAATTCAGTCTTCTGAGGTCATATGATTAATTTTTTGAGCCTGATATCGTAGGTCTCCTAACATCTTATGTTTTCAATTGATTAAAAAAAAGTCCAGAGTTTGTAGTGACCAGTGGTATTTTTACGTGAGTACATTTGTCAAGTACAGTATCTCACAAAAGTGAGTACACCCCTCATATTTCGGCAACCATTTTAGTATATCTTTTCAAGGGACAATACTATAGAAATGAAACTTGGATATATTTTAGAGTAGTCAATGTGCAGCTTGTATAGCAATAAAGATTTACTGTCCTCTGAAAATAACTCAACATACAGCCATTATTGTCAAAAAAGCTGGCAACAAAAGTGAGTACACCCTAAGAGATAACAGCTATACGTCGTTTAACCATTCAAAGCCACATGTCCTATTCATCATGCTCATGTTTTTGTCTGCTTGACAGGACCATACAAATTTGTGTATCTTGTATTAGAGCAGTTAAAATTTGGTGCTTTGAGTACAATTCTCTCATAATGACCACTGGATGTTCAACATGGCACCTCATGGTAAAGAACTCTCTGAGGACTTGAGAATTAGAATTGTTGCTCTACACAAAGATGGCCTAGGCTATAAGAAGTTCGGTAACATCCTGAAACTGAGTTACAGTACAGTGGCCAGGGTCATACAGAGGTTTTCCAAGACGGGTTCCACTCGGAACAGGCCTCGCAAGGGTCGATCAAAGAAGTTAGGTCCTCGTGCTGTGCATCTGATGCAGAAGATGACTTCAAAAAACAGACGCATGAGTGCTGCCAGCATTGCTTTAGAGGTTGCAGAAGCGGAAGGTCAGCTTGTCAGTGCTCAGACCATACGCCGCACACTGCAACAAGTCAGTTTGCATGGCCGTCGTCCCAGAGTGAAGCCCCTTCTGAAGCTGGCTCAAAAAAAGTCTGCAAACAGTTTGCTGAAGACAACCTGTCCGAGAGCATGAATTACTAGAACCTTGTCCTGTGGTCTGATGAGAATAAGATAAACTTGTTAGGCTCAGATGGTGTCCAGCATGTGTGGTGATGTCCTGGTGAGGAGTACCAAGAAAACTGTGTCTTGTAATACAGTCAAGCATGTTGGTGGTATCATCACGATCTGGGGCTGCATGAGTGCTGCTGGTACTGGGGAGCTGTGGTTCATTGAGGGAAACATGGATTCCAATATGTCCTGTGACATTCCGAAGCAGAAGTTGATGCCCTCCCTTCAGAAACTGTGCCGAACGGCAGTTTTCCGACATGATAATGACCCCAAGCATACCACCAAGATGACAAATGCCTTGCTGATGAAGCTGAAGGTGAAGGTGATGGAGTGGCCAAGTATGTCTCCAGACCTGAACCCTATTGAGCACCTGTGGGGCATACTCAAGTGGAAGGTGGAGAAGCACCATGTGTCTAACATCCAGCAGCTCCATAATGTCATTGTGGAGGAGTGGAAGAGGATGCCAGCAACAACCTTTGCAGCTCTGGTGAACTCCATGCCCAGGAGGATTAAGGCAGTGCAGATATCAGTGGTGCTCCTACAAAATATTGACATTTTGGACACAATTTTGACATGTTCACTTAGGGTGTACTCATTTTTGTTGCCAGTTATTTGGACAATAATGGTTATATGTTGAATTATTTTTAGAGGACAGTAAATTTGGACTTCTATACATGCTGCACATTGACTACTCTAATATATGTTCCCGTTTCATTTGTGCAGTATTGTCCCTTGAGAAGATATACTAAAATTGTTGCTGAAATGTGAGGGGTGTACTCACTTTTGTGAGATACGTTATCAGTGTTTTTATTTTGGTAAACTTTTACTTTGTCGCACTTTTGACTCCACAGCATTTCATAAAACCATATCGTGAAGAAATCGACACCAGCTCCGAGAAGCGTTAGTAATGTCGAAATCGTGAACCAGCTGATTCTTTTCAGTAAACCTGTTGAATCGGTTCGCAAATCACACCGAATGATTCATTCGTGAATTAGACCGTTTCAATTGCAGCTGTTCTCGAGTCAACAACTCACTGAGTCAATCTGATCAGAGTGAGTTCAGTGAAACGTTCATGACTGACTCGAACCAACAGCTGATGATGTGAAAAGTTAGTGCAGAGTTTAGTATTAATTATTGTAAATGAAAATCGTATTTAGGTCTTGACTGTCAGTTATTTGTGAACTATACCTGCTGTAAAAAGGGCAGATCAATACATATCCAATGTCTTCAATATCTTTATCCACTATTCTAAGCATAACTAAAGTAAGAGTAAGAAAAGAGAAAAATCCCTCAATGCACTTGTCTTTCAGATTCTTAAAATACTTGTTTTTTACATGATATGTATTTGTATGCTAGCGGAGTTCAAAATTTGGTATCTACAGCTTACTTAGCAGGGAGAACTAGGTGTCTTTCAGCAGATCCAATTTTTGAGAGGTCAAACTGTTTTTAGTCTGTCAGTCATATAATGGTGAGGCATAGGTCACTGTATTTAGGGAAAAGAACATGCACAGAGAAACTAAATTAAACAATTTCATCAGCACTACACATTGATGGCCTAAGACACGAAACGAGCGGTTTGTGTGAGAAAACTAACAGTGTTTATCGTTTTTTTTACTCTTGTACACAACTAATCCAAGTGATCTGAGTGCGCGCACGCATCCGGTGTGACGTGTGCGCTGCTGGGGCCTTAGTCTTAGTCTCGCAAGAGATCACTTCCGGCGCTTCCGGGCGCTTGCGCAGACTGTTTTCAGAGCGCGCACATCCGGTGTGTGACGTGGTATGCGCGTGCACGCAAGAGATCACTTCCGCGCTTTCCGGGCACTCTTACAAAGAGATCTTCGTTTGTGAGCGCGCGCGCACACGTCACACACCGGATGCGTGCACGCACTCAGATCACTTGGACATGGTTGTGTACAAGATAAAAAACGGTAAAAATACTGTTCGTTTTCTCACACAAACCACTCGTTTTGTGTCTTAGGCCATCAATGTGTAGTTACGGGGCTTTGGGGAATTGTTTAATTTGGATTTCTCTTGCATGTTCTTTTTCCTCTTTATAGAGACAGTGACCTATACCTGCCATTATATGACTGACAGACTAGAACGGTTTGACCTAAAAATATCAAAATTGGATCTACTGAAGAAAAAAAGACACCTACATCTTGGATGCCCTTGGGGTAAGCTGATAGATACCAAATTTTAATTTCAAAGTGAACTATCCCTTTAACATACATTTGCTTTAATTTCTTAGTACGTATAATTATTTTAATAAATTCTAATTTAATAAAAATGCACAAATAAATTTTATATTCAAAGTCGGCATTTCCACCCCTAGAAATCCACATTTCAGTACTTGGTGATCAGTACTTTTTACATTTAATACTTAAAGATTTTAAATAAAGTGCTTTCATTTTACTTGTTCAATACTAAAATTACTTTAAAAATACTTAATTTACTGGGGCAGAATTTTATTAGGTTATCTGTACTTCTATTTGATTTGACTGCTTTGTGCACCACTAGTAATGACAAATGAGGGCGAGTAGAATTTCATACAATATTTATTTTATTTTATTTTTTTAATACTGTGGAAGTTTTTGGTTACCAGCATTCTTCAAATGATCTTCCTTTGTGTTCAAAAGAAGAATGAAATTCATAAAGGTTTGAAACAACATGAGGTTGAGTAAATGAAGACAATTTTCATTTTTGGCTGAACTTTAAGATATGAAAGGTATTTCAGTGTCAGTCTCTTCTAAAGAATGCAGCTGATTAATTCTAATAGCGTAGTGCATAAGGCCTGTATCAGACTGGTTTTCCTTTGCAGGGGTTAAACTGGTTGCTCTGCTGAAGATGAGTTCAGCTCAGTCCCTTATTAGCATTTAACATTTCTTCAGTACAGAAATGGGCCAGTCTCGCTTGAGTATGCAGGTCATGTATTGAGCAGAGCACGTGTCCGCACTCCTCGAGACCCGCTGATGAATTTCACATCGGACACCATCTGCTGAGAGGCAGAGATCCAGACACCGAGACCGAGAGGAAGAGCAGAATGATAATGAGACGCCAGCCTGTTTTAACAGGCGGCTACAGGAACTCAAACGCTAGGCTGTCTCTGCGTTCTGCTGTAACGTCACGAGCAGATCCAGACAGACTGCTGGGCTGGTTTTGGGGAGAATTCTGTGGAGTGGCTTTGAACATGGTCATATGTGCTGAAACAGTCACAGCAGGAATACTGTGCTTTACAACTGCTTTCTGTGCAGCACAAAATCAGGCTTTGTGTTCAGTTTTAACCAAATGCACCGTGTAGGTCTGGCACATTTCAGCACATTTTCAGTGCTTGACAAGCCAATACTTGAGTGACTGGCAGATGTTGCTGTTAATTGGTTCTGTCTAACTAGTTAAGCAAATGTTTTGTTTTTTTGCAAGCTTATGGTCTGTTTAACCGTGTATGTTTCCCTTCAGTAATTTTGGACAAACATTGTGTCTACTTTTACATTCTGGTGGAATGACCTCCCAACTCAATCCCAGCAGCTGAATCATTAGCCATCATCAAGAAACGGCTCAAAACACATCTTTATTTGACCCTCTAACTCTAGCACTCTCTATTCTAATTCTATTTTATCTATTTGTTTTCTTAAAACAACCTTTAGCACTAACATTCTCTGTTCTCTTTCTATTCTTTTGACTTATTTTTATTTTAAAGATAAGACCCTGTAACACTGGCATTCCCTATTCTTTTTCTATTCTATCTACTTGTTTTCCTTTTATTTAATATAAAAAACCCTTCCTATGTGTGTACTGCGTTAGGCTAAACAAGACTTGTTATAGCATTTAGGCTACGTATTTTTCTGTTGTCCTCATTTGTAAGTCGCTTTGGATAAAAATGTCTGATAAATGACTAAATGCAAATGTACTTTATATCGCTAGCCCTCTGAATAAAGACAGCAGCTCACTTGCCATTCCTGGTCATGGTATCATCTCAATATTGTACAATATTACACCATTTAGCATTAGTATTGTGTTTGTTTTAAATAATGTGTCGAATCAAATGGAGAAAATCAATTATTAACTTCCTGCCGTCTTGACATTATTGCTGTCACAGATTTCCAAGTAGAAGTGTGTGTTCATGTAGGACGTCGTCCACGGATCCAGTTTCAGCTGAAGAGCGTAAATTTCCACGAGGACCAAAAGCGCCGTGTGATTAAAAGAGAGATTTTATTACTTGAAGAATGAGTGAATATATGAAATGTAACAAGTGAAAGAATGTCTCTGACTGGTGGTTGAAATGTTGCTGAGTTTGGGTGATTTTTCTCGTCATGGAGTTGATGATATTTGATGATTTAGTCAGAGTTTGAGTTTCTGAGCTGAAGGAAGAGTCCTGTTGACTTGATCACATTCTGAGATACACACACGGTCTCTCCTGTGACACTCAGATGTGAACGAGAGTTTCGTTCATCATGCTTTCAACGGGATGAGGTGACAGTCCATAACTTCAGAAATCTAGATCTGATCAGACAGTAGTGTGCAAATCTAACTAGCACTAAACCAGTGCAGAGGAGCTCATGCTCTTCAGTTCAAATGAACCCTCATTAAACTGGAAAAAGTGCCACCGAGTTGCTTATATAACAGACTGTCCTTTGTCTTGTAGGTGACCACAGTGGACAGGTTCCAGGGTCAACAGAACGATTACATCATCCTCTCGCTGGTCCGCACCAGAGCCGTAGGACATCTGAGGTGAGCACTTCCTGTGGCTGTTTAATTATTATTCAGATATGTAGTTTAAAGTAACACAAGCCACTTTAAAATGACAAGCGACTTATTTAAAACCTTCTGGTTTGAAAATGTGGTTAAATGTAGCAAAATCAGTGTTATTTCGCCATCATTGAGATACTTTTTTTTTATTTTTTTGGATTGATGTTTTTAGTTTAAGGGTTAGTAATTTTGTTGTTTTTTGTCATTTTTATTAGTTTTTGTTGTTTTTAAATATGTCTATTAATTTTTATTTCAGTTTTATTAAGTTAAACTAAATGAGATTGAGATGCGTTGCCTTGGAAACTAGCTGAAATTAAATTAATTTTAGTTTAAGTTCTGAAAATGTTTTTATGGTTTTACATAACCTTAATAACCATGAACAAAACAAATAACTTTTTTAATTGTCTAAGGCATATTTAAAGCTATTGTTTAAAATGTTAGCTACACATAACAATTAAATAGTTCATTATTTCTAAAAATGTTACCTTTTTTAAAAATATAAATATTAACTGAAATTAATAAAAGTAAAAATTAAGTTTTTTTTATTTTTTTCAACTAGTTAAAATTTCTCATTTTTGTTTAGTTTAAGTTCAAGGACTACAATATCTAAAACTAAAATTAATAAATAAAAATAAATTCTATATTGACATGTTAAAACAAAAATGATAAAAACAATAAAATGACTCAAACTTTAAAACTGAAGTGTAAACAAAATATAAAAGTCAAATCAAATTCAAAATATTAACAAAACCTCCAATAGTATGTTAAAATAACACTGATCCAGAGATCTGATTGTGAAAAATGTTCTAGGAAGTAACTGATGTTTTCTGTCCCCCTGCTTCCTCTTTACTCAGAGACGTGCGGCGTCTGGTTGTGGCCATGTCTCGTGCGAGGCTCGGCCTCTACATATTTGCTCGAGTGTCTCTCTTCCAGAACTGCTACGAGCTGACGCCAGCCTTTAGCCAGCTGACCGCCCGACCTCTGCAGCTGCACATCCGGCCCCATGAATACTACAGCTCTGTGAGTACAGCCGGACTCGCCTTGTGTCTGGGCTCTCGGCTTCTGGAGAAATTGGGACTTTTGCAATAGTTTCGGAAATCAATCCGTTGCAATGGAGTATATTAGTGCCTCCCAGAGAAAAATGGAAAGAAAAAAAAAAAGTTCTAGGTGAATTGTGCTGTTTCTGCACTGCTGGTGTCATCTAGCAGAACTGCAAAAATAAAGCATATTTTCAAACAGCTTTTGCAAACACCCTTACACTCATACTATTTTATCTGGGGTTTGACAGTAAAGAGCTAATATGTGGTGAAGACTTGAGTTTAGCTTTACCGTATCGATTGAAACCCAAACTTTCTATCAGATTTCTCCATCTTATAAAAGCCCCACCAGTGTTTGCTGTTGTTTTATAGAAATGGAAAAAAGTGATCGAGAAATATTCAACTACTCACAGTTGTTTATTGTATCTAGCTATATTTTAAGTTTGCTGCAGAATATACATAAGTATACAAATATTTAAGAATTTTGACAGCATAGCGAAGCGATTGCATCATTTGTGGCGCTTGATGAGTTTGTGTTCCTTACAAAGCTCTTTTGGCATGGTTTGTTCACCATGACAGCATCCTGGGTAATGTAGTGTTTCAGCTGTTAAACAATAAGTTGAGATAATCCACTAGGGCTGTTACTAACGATTATTTTTGTAATTGAGTAATCGGTCAATTATTTTGACGATTAATTGGATCCTTTTTTGGGGTAATAAATATAGACCTAAGTGAGTAATGACTTAAAATACATATATAATAGCAATGAGGCGATAATAATTGGTTCAAACAAAATATCCAAACCAAATAATATGGTTTTATCGAACAAAACTGTTCAAATATATACCAATGTAATACTATAGCTCATATTAAACCTGCAGCACATATATTCACAATGGCACTATGCTTTATTATGATTTTTAAATGGTTTTAATATTTCGTGCAGCCTTAGAAAATGGACTAATAATAATGCTTTTCATGTGTTCTCGTCTGAGGAATGTGCCACTCCCAGTATTTTGCTGGTTAATCGACACGGGCAAAATGCAGCCAAGGATTTTTTTAATAATAGAGTACTCTAATTTAATTGAGGAATCATAACAGCTCTAATCTGTACTGATAGTTTCAACAAAAACATATACAGTCAGTTTACAACTACAAAGCTCTCAATAGGTCTGTCTTCAAAGCTTTATAAGTTTTTGTTAAAAATCTGTTTCTCTATGGAGAAAATGAAAGGAATTTTTAGTTCCTGTTGTGCTGTATAGATGCCATCTAACTAAGACATAGTGTTTCCTGCAGCTTTATAACATGAGCAGCTGAAGCTATTTGCGTTTGGCGAGATTGTTTTTGTGAATTTAATCTTTATATCATCACTAGGTTTGAATTATATCAGTCAGTTTTCTCAGTCTCTCTCAGGAAAAAACGTGTATATGTTGGCACATTGTTTTAAATTTGAGTCTTGTGACTGAGTGAAAGAGAATTTTCCTTTCCTGGAAAACTGTGCTGAAGCCTCTCTCCTCTTCTCTCTCTCCCTCCCTCCATCCATCCAGACGGAGGAGCGATCCGCCCAGCCTGATCAGGTGGTCAAGGACATGCCGGAGATGGCTAACCTGGTTTACAACATGTACATGCACATGATTCAGAGCATGCAGCAGCACAGACAAGTAAGTGTGCTCATGTTTGCAGAGACGTTTCTGACGTATAATGCACATGTGAGGAACTATCCTTGAATAGAGCACAAATTGGTGTCACATGACTTTTATTTGTTTTCTCTCTTGTTTATGACGATAAATGATCCAGTGTGTTGGAGAGTGAGTTAACTCCTGCTGAGTGATTTGGTCTTATTTTGGTTTTATATGTTTGATTTTATCTGATTTAAACCCCAAACAGACCAATTTTGGTAATTATATTGCAAAATTTGCAATAGAAAATAAAGCAGCTCATATAATATTTAGTTTGACCTCCTGAGGTTATCAGACAGCATTCTTTAAAGGTTAAGCACTTGTGGCTGACACTTTTAAAAAATAATAAAAAATTAATATAAAAATGACTTAATTTAATAGGAGTTTCAAGCCTGATTTTGTAGCATTTGTGAAAATTACACACTGCAGGTGAACACAAGTATGACGTTCTGAAGGAAATAAGCGGCTGGTCTGTTGTTGTTTGGATGTCTTGTTTTGACCGTCAGAGCCTCATGCTAATTAAACTGGTGCTTCGCTTCACTCATTGGCTGAATTCTCATGCGATGCAGCTGTGCTTCTTAATGGTGTAAAATGTTCTTCCATGAATAAAGCAAGGTACTGATGGGTCCTTTTGGGTTTTGAGCCCAGTTTGGGTCAGTTTCTGTACAGTGTAACTCAATTTTCAGATGGCAGTTCATAAAAAATTAAATTGTTCTTGATATTATTTTGTTTTGATTTTAACGGAACTCATGTCAGAGGCAGAGCAAGTTATTTGCCATTCTGACATTGAATTTCCATTCACACGATTTGTGCAAATCCAGTAATGCATAACTGAAGGGAACTGACTCTAAAGACGGTTTAACTGCATTTTGCGTGCTGTATGATGCCTAGTAAAGTTGTGCTTCTAACTTTGTGTAAAGAGCTAACTGGGATAACCACTGTATTTCTGCATTTCTTACTGCCAGAGAACAAATTTGCTTTTTCATTCAGCCCGTCTGCTGTCTTTGTTCTAACCAATTAAATGTATAACATATATGTGACCCTGAAGCACAAAACCAGTCTTAAGTCGCTGGGGTATATTTGTAGCAATAGCCAAAAATACATTGTATGGGTCAAAATGATCCATTTTTCTTTTATGCCAAAAATCATTAGGATGTTAAGTAAAGATCATGTTCCATGAATATATTTTGTAAATTTCCTACCGTAAATATATCAAAACTTCATTTTTGATTAGTAATATGCATTGCTAAGAACTTCATTTGATCAACTTTAAAGGTGATTTTCTCAATATTTAGTTTTTTTGCACCCTCAGATTCCAGATTTTCAAATAGTTGTATCTCAGCCAAATATTGTCCGATCCTAACAAACCATACATCAATGGAAAGATTATTTATTCAGCTTTCAGATGATGTACAAATCCCTTATGAATGGTTTTGTGGTCCAGGGTCACAAATAGTCATTGATTATGCTTAAATATGAGGTTTATATAAACTTTTTATTTTTGTCGAATTTTCTATGAATTGCACTGTAAAGTTGTTTCAAAATAGTTTTTACACATTTTAGGGTGTAGAATGTTAATATAGACGTTGGTGTTGTTTCAAAGCAGTAAATGAGTTAAAAAAAAAAACAATTTTATGAGTCGTGTTTTATTAAGAGGACAAAATATTACAGATGCAGATGAATGCACTGCAAGTTAACAATGAGATGCTGAAAAATTAAGATGCATCAAAAATTGTAACTCAGGAACGTTTCTTTCAAAAAGTAGTGTCTGATTCACGTTATGTTTGATTCACGACATACTGATTGATTTACTGCTTCTCTTTCTGCAGCAGCAGCAGCTCCTGGATCCTCCTCGTCAGCTGCTGAATTCAGAGGAGCCCATGGAGGCCGAAGAAGAGCGTCCCGAGACTCCGAGTCAGAGTGAAGAGCAGCAGCCGACGGCCGCTGAGAAAGAGGAACAGACGAAGACGGAGGACCAGAATGATGAGGAAGAGCAGGATCATACTAAAATGCCTGAACACCCGGGCAGAGACAGCGACAGCGGCGACAGTGACGAGGATGGAGAGGCCTAGAGAACCGCATTCACCTACAGATGTTTTTGTTGTTGTTTTTTTTAGATTATTACCGTTTACGAACATTGAGTGTTGAATGTTCATTCATTTTTTGTAAGAGGACTTTTGTAATAAAAAATTAATTAAAAATGCACTCTTTTTCATGCCTTTTATTCATTTATCTAACACACCGTATTTTTCCCCTAAAAATCTTAGTTTTGTATCCCAATAGCCAGTTTTCCATTAGACGCGGTCATTCAAATGTCATTTTAATATTGTTGAAATACTGTAACATTTTGAATTAGATCTTATGTTCATTTTACTTGTAAAGTTTTAGTAATTTTTTTTTTTTTTTACATAGTTTTAGTAAATTTAACTTAAAATGAGAAATGTTGCCTTAGCAACTACCAGAAATAAAATGAGTTTACATTTATATTTTATTTGCTTTAATGTTTAAGTAATGATTTTTTTAGTACTTCAACTTTAACAAATGAGTTTTTTTTTTTTTTTTTTTTTTTTTTTTTTAATGGTTTTGGTTTTAGCTGATGGTAATATCCCTGTCCTGTAAACGGTGAACTTGAGCACATATCTGAGTGTAGATCACATGAATGTGTTGGTTGTGTAACTCGTGAAAGGCGTCTTTCTCCAGCTGTCCTGAGCGCTGCCAGAGCTGTGACTGACTGCTGGAAACTCCGCTTCATCATCAGGGTCTCTGGCGTCTGTCAGCAGGAACTCCAGGAAACATTAACAGATCTCTCAAGAAGAATTTATTACGCAACTCAACAGTCGCTCCCAGTAAGTGCTTTCATTTTCATCAGTTCAAGACTTAGCAGTGTTTGGTCAGTAACACAACAGGACAACAACAGTTAAACAACCTTCAATGTGGATTTAAAGAGTTTTTTTTTTTTTTTTTTTTTTTATATATATATGTAGTGTTTCATCAGCTTGCAGAATGGGTTTTGTAAATGGTCTCATTAATAGCAGGACATTTGAAACAAAAGCAGAGAAGATTGCGCCACTCCAGAGCAGAATGTACCGACACAGCAGCATGAGACTGATGGTGTGATTTCCTCAAACCAGCCACGGGTTTTACTGTCAGTTACTGTAGTAGACAGACCGCACGCTGATCACATGCCTTCTGGTTTGTCAATTTTGTAATTTTATGACCTTTTTTTAATACCATTAAACCTACCATTTAGTGCATAAAAGTCAAAGTAAATCAAAATACGTTTATAATTATGAAATGACCTGTTGTTGTTTTTTTTTTCTTTTCCTTTGGAAGCCCACATTTTCAATGGCATTGCTGTAAAAAAATAGTGTAAAAACGGCATTACTCAGTTAAATATCAAAATGAGGGGAGTGGGGTAAGATGAGCCACTTTTTGCTCACAGTCATTAAAGCGAAGAGAAATCACATGAAGGTAAAACTATTGCACTTAAATATATTTCAGTGTGTCTGTAATCAACTGAAATGATTCCAAAGTCTCTTAAAGTTTGCTGCAAACTCATGACAAAAAAAAAAAAAGACTTTTCAAAATTGAGATATGTACATCACCTGAAAGCTGAATAAATAAGCTTTCCATTGATGTAGGGTGCTAAAAAAATCTAAATATTGAGAAAATGGCCTTTAAAGTTGTCCAAATGAAGTTCTTGGCAATGCATATTATTAATCAGAAATGAAGTTTTGATATATTTACAGCAGGAAATTTACAAAATATCTTCATGGAACATGATCTTTACTTAATATCCTAATGATTTTTGGCAAAAAAAGAAAAATCTATAATTTTGACCCATACAATGTATTTTTGGCTATTGATACAAATATACCTGTGCAGCTTAAGTCTGGTTTTGTGCTCCAGGGTCACATATGAGTCCAGAGTCCATAATAACGCTTCCTCCACTGATAAAGTCCATATCAAAATCCACCCACATATTTGTTTAGAGCTGTTTTGGCTTGTAAACGGTGCTTGGTCTGTGCAGATTTCTCTCCTGATTCAGACCAGAACACTTTTTCACCGGAGGAAGCGTTATTATGGACTCGTATTTCAGCCAGAAGCGATGGTTTAAAGTTAAAAACATCTTGATGGATTTGTTTGTTACAAACATGCAGCTTTTGTCTTCTCAAGATGTTAACTGATGGACTGGAGTGGTGTGGATTACTGTGTTTTTATCAGCTGTTTGGACTCTCATTCTGACGGCACCCATTCACTGCAGAGCATCCATTGCTGAGCAAGTGATGCAATGCTACATGCAATGCAAAATTTTAATTTTCCGGGTGAACTGTTCCTTTAAGGGAGTGATGTATCTGATCTCACTCTCTCCTAATTACTGCTCTCATTAGCACTGAAACTCTATTGCAGTGATGTGTTAATATTCTGAAGGCAGGAGTGTGTTTGCATCCTAATTAAAACCCAAATTCTTCCTCTGGAGAACGTCGCTGCTTGGTAAATTTTATGCACTGACTTTGAAAAAAAGAGTAGTGCGTGAATGAAATGTTAAAAAGCTGTGTTTCGTGTTCCTGCAGCGGAGGATGTCGTGTGGCTCGTGTTTCTGGGGCATCGTCTGGCTGCTGGTGCTGTTGATTTTCGGCTGGCCCTTGAGCATTATGCTGGGGGGTCTGTACGGCCTCATCGCCCCTCTCACCGTCTGCGTGGGTCTGGACCGGCTGGCCGACCTGCTGATGGAGGGGGCCAATCTGGGCCGAAAGTGTGCCCACAACATGCTGCATGGCAAAGCGCTGTGCTGAGACTAATAGCCAAGAAGAGTGCTCAGTCTCCACATCTCTTCACTTCAGCTGTATTAATAATCAACACGAACTGTTATTGAACATGGCGCTTTCTTAAAGCCTTAGTGACACTTTCTTGCTTCCTCTCTGTATCTCTTTCTCTTATGCTGTTTGAATATGAAAAATTTGAACAATTTTCTGGTACTGAACTCTTGAGTTCACAATATTGAAACGCATGAGTAAACTTATATTACAAGAAGAGTTTGTTAACCTCTCTTCTCTAGAGACTTCATGAGACCACCACCTGGAAACCTTTGCGCGGTCCAGGACGCAAGATGCGGTTCTTCAAAAGCAGCCGCCGAGTCTCCATACAGGCCACAAAACAGTCCATTTCAGGTCAAGAAAGTGCAGAAGTAAAAGTTTGTATCAGTGCATTGTTGTGGATTGTTTAAATAGATTTGTCTGATAGAAAAACAATCTGTACTGTCATGTCAAGTACTTATATTTAGAACTGCAACATTCACATTATTCTCACAGATTAATGAATAAACTGATTTTCAGCTCCATGTACTGCAGCATTATACTTAACTAAAACATTTTTGTTATTTGAAATAATCATATATGTGACCCTGGGGGCATATTACAGAAAGTTTCTTATCTTAGGTCTTAACTTAAGATATGATATGTTAAATTAGGATTTTTCGCAAATTCGTATTACAGAAGCAAATCTTAACTTGATTTGGGATTCTTATCCTATCTTACAAAATCGTATCTTATCTCTAGTTAGGAAATCTTAAATGGCATTATCAAGCTCGACAATCCACTCTCAGGTCTGTTACCAAGCAACCAACACTGCCCGAGCTGCTGATGAGGTAAACAAAAGCTACTTCACTTTGAAAATCGCCTTTTGCAAAAAAACGTAAGGCATTAGTCACTTGCACTACAACCAGTAAT
>JAFVLL020030966.1:0-33164 GCA_021397915.2 Tor tambroides
CACAGTAATGTCAAACACATGCGCTCACCACACCGTCGCCGTCTTTCCCACTGTTTTGAGGGATAAACAGGGCTGAAACCATGGCAATTGCCCCCTTGCCCGTCCCTGCTGCTCCCTCTCACTGGCACTCCCGCTGGGAGCCCGGGGTTGCCACGGTAGGACAACCGGATGGACTGCTGGGACAATTTGCCATAACAGAGCCTTCACCCCTGAGTAAGTATTGGGACACACAAAAATACAAAAGTTGTGCTCATGTGAGTATATTTATCAGTAACCCACTTAACTAAAAGCCCAATCAGATATGGTGTTCATCTGATGTTAAATTTGGACTGATTGAGTCTCTTCTCTTAGGCTACATTCAGACTGCAGGGGAAAGTGGAGTTACATGTGACTCAGATCTGTTTTTCCCCCCATAACAGTATGAATAGCACAAACCACATGGAATCTGATCTTTTCAATTCTTACATGGACCACTTCCATATGTGGATCTAAATCAGACACATGTCCAATATTTTGCAATGCCATCTCAGTCTGAACAGTCATATCAGAATTCATGTGATTTTTACGTCACTCTGGACATTCGTGACAATTCTGTGTTGATGGGAGTCACTACAAAGATTTTACATACCAGTAGTTCTTTGGTCACTGTGAATATGGAAGACAGCTGAGAAGGTAGTCACTGATGGGACAGTCAGGTGGTCATAAGTATTATACGACAGCTCTATACAAGCAAAACTTCAGGGAAAAGTACATGAAAAAATGTTGCTCTCTTACTCCTTATCTTTACTTCTCCTTATCACCTGTGCACAAATTCGCTGGCTTCCGCGGCACATCAGTTTATAAATTAACGCATAAATGCTGGCTTCCATATTTACTTCTCTATGGCAGCATGCTGATTTCTGTCTTTGTTATTGTTCTTTTGGACATGCAGGTCAGTTCATGACTGAGACCAGTTCACACTCAAGTCTGATATTGGCCACATGTTTGAAAATAATGTGAACAGGCAAACAAACAACAACAACAACAAAAAGATCTGAGCAATAAGAATCAGAATTGAGCACTAAGACTTGCAGTGTGTTATCTGTGGTTTTGTGGTGCACACTGTGCAGTTATGAATTTTTTATTTTATGCACTTTTCCAGTATGGATCTGGAAGGCATTCCTTTCAATACATGCAACGTTGGAAAGAAAGGAAAAAAGACCCAGATCTTTTACTCAGTCTGAGATTCATTTCCTCACACCAGGACATAAGTGACACATAAGTGCTCTCTCTGGCAGCTAATGTAGATAATAGACCAGGATAATCTCCACTGAGCTCTTCTAAAGACATCAACAAATAAACAAAACAAGTTCAAACACCTCCGTTCTAAAGCTTGCGGACCTCCCCACCTGCTCAGGACTCATGTGACTGCACAACTGCATTAATGCATTATAGGAATTAGGATCAGCGTGTGATCTGAACTCTCTAGACACTGAGATGGGTAGATAGCATTTTGTATTTAATTTATACACTATAAAAATGTCTGCATAAAAAGGGAGCATAATATGCTGTTAATATGGAGGAGTTTTAGGTAATGATTTTTAAACAGGTCTTTTACCCGTATTTTGAATTACACATTCCATTATGTTGCACTTTACGGTTATAAGAAATGTCTGTAAACTTATGTAAAACTACCAGTACCTTTTCTGTTTTCTACCGATTTTTCATTTACAGTGTAGCCAAGTAAAACAGAAAGGTAGAGGGGAAATTAGAGGAAATATGTTTAAGGTATGATGCAGGCCAGACTCAAACCTGGATCTGGTTCTTTGCGCTCTCCACGCACATGTACTACCCACTACGTCAAAGGACTCTACCCACTACTTTAGGACATGTTGTAGGATTTAAATGGTGTACCTATGAGCACAACAACCCTTTTTTGTGCACACATATGCACTGCTGAACAGGATCAGGATATGTTGCATGCCAGATTCAAATCTGCATACCTACAGTGTGAACACAAAAGCCCTTTTTTGTCAGCAACGAATACACAAGCCACTGCGCAACTACAAAAAACTTCTATTTAGGGATTTGAGTAACTCTTCCCATAGTATAGCTTTGTGCCAGAGAGGTAAACTTGTATTAACTGGCATTTTAATTGCGGTGTTGCCACGTGTCGCGGGGTTAGTTGTGTGAAGTGAGGTCTTTCGTGCAGGAGACAGTCAGGCTACCTGGCAGATAAGGTGCCTGTGCTTACTGATCAGTGCTTGACCCCACCCCCTAGTTCTCTCACTCTCTCTTCCTCCCTCCCCCTGCTGCTTTGCCGGCCGTCTGCCTGCACCCATCTCCCGCCCACCGCCATCTGCTCCTCTCGTTAATTACGAGACGGCAAACTTCACCTGCACCCGCACTCAAATTACAATAATTACCTCCAGTGCACACCATGTCCCTGCTCCCACTGCAGAGCACTGCCACAAGGACACGCTCTCCCAACCTGAAAGCGGGCATCCTATATACTATAAACTTAAGATATATACCACAACCATAAAAACTGACACCTTCCACATGGCAAACTCTTGACTGCATGATAGTACCAGTGTGAGCCTTTATGAATCCTCAGCAGATCAGTGCTGGGTGTTGCATTGAAAGTTTGAAATACACTTCCATTTCTAAACTGGATTTACATAGAGTGCAAATCATGAAGTTTAATTTTATAATATCTAAAGTGACTGTGATTTACAATGTTTTTTAGGATTTCTAAACTGTGGTCAACTTTATGTTATGGCTTTTCAAATGATTGTTTTTCACAAAAAAAAAAAAGAATTTTGGTTAAAAAAATATTAAGCACATGCATTACGCTTTATCAACATTCTGAACAGGTTTGTTAAGTGCAGACAGTGAGTAGGTAAGACTGACCCTTGTCAGAAGCTGCAAAACCAATCAAACAAGTTCTCCATATCTACCAACAGAAAGCAGTGTCTCCTCAGAGCCATTTGACTTAACCCCATATATTGACTATTCTATATAAATCTACTAAAGATGGCATGAAAGCAAATTGAATAATCACTCCAGATGAATGAATGGCTTTCTCTTAGTAGAGGTGCTTTAGTGCATGCAGCAGGGACATTTTCCTGTAAAAGCTATAAGGGCTATTTGGTGGTAATGTTTAAGGATAGTTTGTGGCCACAGCGCGGTTTCACCTTTAGACATTTAGCTGTTGGGAGAACTATTACCGTCTGTTCATTCATAATTCAGCTAATCTTTACTGGGGTCAATTGAAGAGTAAAGTGGTGGTTTGCAGTGCAACGGCAGTAACATCAACGGGTGCTGACTGGGCTGGACTGAAGGACAGTTAAGACAAGTGATGTTGCAACAGAGCATTTGTGGTTTCATCCATCAGTGTGCTGGCAAGGTTGCAATGAACAATTCATCACAATGCACCAGATCACATCTTCATTTTTGTGCTCATATAGACTAATCATTTATTAGATGAACAGGTGCAGAGGCTGATGACTGCTATAAATTGCTGCTTTTTCATAAGATTGAAGCCATCTGATGTGCTTGAATATGCTGTAATTTCTGCTTGTTCGTTTATGATTGGCAAGGTTTATTATTATTGTTTTAAAGTAAACAATCTAACCGCTTTCTTTGAAAAAAAAAGTGAAACAATTAAAGGCTGCAAAGAGAGCAAATGTCTAGCAGATCAGACCTAAGTGAATCAGATTACCTCTAATAAGTTCAAATTCAGAGGTTGGGAATGTTTTGCCAAAAGATAAACTTCATTTTTGTTGCATTTTTTGTGCTCTTTTCATAAATCGTAACTAAAAACAAATAATTACAGAAAGATTGAGAAATAATCTGGCAATATTCAATTTTTTAAGTATATTGTGCCAATCATTTTATTCATAATAACAGACTTTCTGTTGACTAAGTCCCCATGCGTATCTTATCTATTTTGAAATGACTCTTTTGAAAGAAATATAAGCCTATATATTTTAAACAAAATAGTTTGATAATGTTTGTATTTCATATAGGCTATGTATTTTGTACTTAGGTAACATATGAAAAACAAACTGCAACTGAGCAGGTATGTCGTTGCGTTGATAATTTAATTTCTATCCAGACTTACATGTATTTAAGAAATAGCCGTTAATATTGAACGATGAAGTATTTATAGATAAAACAGAGGCATCACTTACTTTTGAAGGTCGAAGTCAAACTGAGGTATTTGCGGCAAAAAAAATAATCCACGCGAAAAATAAAAACAAATAAACGGAAATTATTACGCCTCGATTATTACTTGAAAAGGTGTGAACATTCCAAAATGAATAAAAAAACGTATATATGCCGTTTTATCAAAGAGTGTCTGAAAGTGAGAGTTCTGAACTCCTTTGGATTGCACGCGATGTTGACTTTTCGTTATAGTAATAAATAATGAGGTAATTCAAGTTCAAGAAATCGATATATATCATACAAAGCTAGAACACAGCGGAGCTTTAGTATTAAAGTGGTGAGACTTTGGTATTACGTTCCTTTAAAATGTTGAAATCTTGAAACGTGTTAACAAATTTCTTAGTAAAAAATGCACAGGGCGAAAAAAAAGTTCGCTTCGATTTCTCAAAACACAAAAAATCGTAAAGTCCTCCAATTCAGATCTCGCGTTCTTGGTGGTTTTTATATCGTATTCCACAGTAGATGTCCGTGATCCCTCCTATAAGATAGAAGATGTTTTTAATATTGCCACTGATGCTCCATGTTTCCAAGTAGAAGTGTAGTGAATATTATCTCTTGTAAATCCTCAAAGTCTTCGTCTACAGAAATGATTCAGATAAGGAGTGTTTCGGAGATCTTCCCGTTAATACTCCAACTGCTCGTCGCGAACTCCCTCCACACTGAACGCGAAAAAACGGTCCATTAAAAACATCATTCGTGTCCCAGCTAACTGATGTTACACATTCTGCGTTGTTTCGCTCTGCACCATCTCGCGTTTTGGTTTATTTTTGTTGTTGTCAGTGGTTGGAAGCTGGTGTGTTGTCTAATGACCCTTCTGTCTGCGTTTAAAACACCATCTGGAGAAGAGAAGCGTTCTCCTGCGCTCCTAACCTCTCTCGCTCGCTCGCTCGCTCTCCCCCTCTCTCTCTCTCTCGCTCTCTCTCTGACAGCTCCTCAGACCCACAAGCTGACAGCCTGCCTCCCTTGTGCTGTATATCCCCCTCTGATATTGAGGATTCCTAATATAATTCATATCACATTTTTAATAGACTTGCTATTAACATAATTAGGATGTGCCCACAATTTTCTGCAATTCTTATGGGATCATAAGCACTGTCCCTGTCTCTGATAAAAATGTCAGATTGATTCTCATGAGAGCAGTATTGATGGTCCTTCCACAACGCCAGGCGTTTTTTGCCAGGTTTTTAAACGCGTTTTGACCGCGCACCGCTAGGGGCCGCTGTTTCCCCATATCAGTTCGTACGCGTCAGTGAAGCGCGCAAACACTCGCATTCATCAGGCAATTGACAGCCAGGCAGCTGGTGCCCGAAGCCCGATCGAGGGCATTCAAATCAGATGGGAGATATGATGTTTTTGTAACATAGTTGCAAACTGAGCATTTCATTTTTCACGAGCATCATGTGCTTCATTTAAACATTCTGTCTAAGTGTAAACTGTTGATGGATGCGCTTTACTTTAAGTAAATAGGCTATATATATATATATATATATATATATATATATATATATATATATAACTGTCAGCTACTGTTCCTTTTATATAGGTAAAACAATATGTGTAGTATAATACTCATTTCAAATATTAAAGCAAGTTACATCTGGAAATATTGCATTAGGCTACATGAGCCATTTTTTTTGCTAATATTTTACTGGTCCCAATGTAATTTTTAGGGGATGTAAATTAGTTCACCTCAAGTTCAACCATGAAGTGTAGCTGATCATATTAACTCTGGACATGTTCTGCTAACATTTGACTGCCTCAAAGTGTACAAATACATTTTGTCTTCATTTTGAACTGTATATCCATCGGTTTATCATTTTAAATCTAACAAATGCTTTGTAAAATGTTTTGCATTAAAAATAAATGGCATGTGGTTTGATATTTTGTTATCTAATGCAATGATATTCATATTTTGACATTCATATATGTGTCCATATATCAGGCCACTGTATACCTGATACTTAATGTGTTTGAGACTGCTTACTAGGTGCTTATAAAACTATAATTTACATTAACTACTCATTCTGAGACCTTGACAAATAACTTTTAGCTAAAGTCTATGGTACACTTCAACTGAATAGCAGAGCATTACTGAAGGGATTCAAAGAGTGCACCACACTATGAATATGGATAAGAGATGACATTTTCAGCTGTATTTGAATATGAATATGACTTTTTCTTCTTGTGGTTTGGGCAGAATATTCAATGCAGAATATATTCCTCCTTCTGAGGTATTGGCGGAAAAGCTGTAGTAAATACAGCTGCTGCTAAAAAATTGCCCAACTTCTTCTGCAACCCCCCCTCCCTCCATTTTGTTCAGTTGATTCCCCCATTTTTGACTGTTTAACCATCACCGCACCTGCTGTCCATTCACTAGAATTGTGACTCAGTTTTAGGGGGAGGATCTGATGGTGTCACCGCAGGTGAGCCGATGAGAAACGCACATCTGCCTTTCTTCCCCCACCCCTCAGAAATGACGGGATGTAAAGACATGTAAACAAACATTGGTAGCGCTTCTCTGCTGTTGGAGAAAGCGCCAGTGGTGTAAAGTACACAGAGACAGCTGCCCCATACCTTCTTTAGTCCCACCATTCCACTTGCCTGGTCAGCCTGAGAAAGCTCCAGTCAAAACACTCTGAGAAAATGACAAATCTAACATAAGTCTGGTTATGGTTACAGATTTTTCTTCCATCTGGAAAATGGTAAAAAAACAGAAGTTATTTTATTACAGTGGCCCCTTAGATAATGTTTTAAAGCTGGGAAAAAAGGATCCTAGTTGCTTTAAGAAACATTTCTATTTATATGTCCATATTATTACAAAAATAAATAAATAAATGTTTGCCATTTTAGCTGTGACAAAATTTGAACAAAATTTCTTTATTTTTAACCACTCCTGACTTCTGACCACTTCTGAAGATCTGCCATAGAGACCAGTTTTTATGATGGATAAAATGATGGGATTTGACCTACATTTTTTTTCTTATTGAATATGATGTTTTACCTGGGAATATGTTACATTATGCAAGTAATATGAGTTATGAGCACTTCATTGACTTAAAGGGATAGTTCACCAAAAATGAAAATTCTGTCATTAATAACTCACTCTCATGTTGTTCCAAACCCGTAAGACCTTTGTTCATCTTTGGAACACAAATTAGGATATTTTTGATGAATAAAGTCATTATTTTTGTTGTTTTTTTTGGGCACAAAAAGTATTCTCGTGGTATCCTCGTAAGTGATGTCACATGGACTATTTTCCTTTCTACACTTCTGGGCCTGGGAACATTTCAGTTACACTGCTGTCTATGAAGGGTCAGAGAGCTCTTGGATTTCATCAAAAATATCTTTATTTGTGTTCCGAAGATGAATGAAGGTCTTACGAGTTTGGAACAACATGAGGGTGAGTAACTAATGACAGAATTTTCATTTTCTGGGTGAACTATCCCTTTAAGGGAAGTGTGTGAAAAAAGCATGTGTGTGGGAGTGTACCAGTGTTTAGTGTATGTGTGTGAAGTGGATTGATGTCAATGGAATTGAACACTACACTAGATCAAAACTCTCAGCCTTGAGAAATCCTGTAAAAAGACCAGCCCTCATTGCACTGGCTCCACCTCTCCTTCTCTCATGACAGCTAATACCCAGTTCAGATATTAAATAAATCCTCTATGACTTGAGTCTCTACACCCATAATTCTTAATTCACCATGCTGATATGTGGTCAGCTCTGGTGTGGACATGCAATATCTACCCAGATATTTGAGAATTTTTCTACAGCCAAATGCAATTTGGCTACATTTACGGATGTGTCAGTCTATGCTACTCTTGCAAGGGCAAATGTCTCAAACTTATCAAGTGTGAAGTGTTAGGATCTGTCTCCTGCGAATACACCCTGGCTGAGCCTGAACCTAAAGCAGTTGCCTTACTGCCTTGTTGACCATTGTTGTTGTGAATTGTTTTTCCTTCTTAGAAGTATCTAACTGGCTTTCAAGGCAGTGCAACATCATGTCTAATGATCTACAACAAATTTTAATGCATTTTTAAGACACCCAAGAAATATTAAGTGCTTTATTCTGGGTAAAAAAGGAGTTATACACTGATAACAATGGAAAAAATGAACAATAATAAATGTATGCATCTAAAGACAAAAAAAGACCTTTTTATTTGATTCGGTATCCACTGAAACACATACACTGGATTGTGGGATATCTGTAAAGGATGTATCTATATGTACATAAATACTAGATTCAGATATGTCTTGATACTTTTCTTCCTGTACACTGCCATATGGGCTGCATTTTTTTTTTTTTTAAAGTTTGCTATTTTAAGTGAATCATCAAAGACAATGATAATAAGACTTTGAATTCCTCTGTGGTCCACTGATCCACTATTGAGGCTCAAAAATGAAAAACTAGATGCAACATGAGGGATGACCCTAGTTAAGGGTTTTGTTTGTATTTTTAGGTGATGTTTAGGTGGTAAGAAGTGACGACAGTGAGAAACAGTGAGCATAATTACTTGTGTGACAGCAAAAAAAACAAACATCTTATATTCATTCTAGACTGTATGTAGAGGTGCTTCAACCCCTTGTCCTTCATCTCAGCTACGTTAAAGTACCCTGAGAAAAACTCTGTCAACACCCCAAATCTATGTTTATGTGATCTCTATTTACAGTGGCTGCATCATTTACTGAAACTCTTGGGACTGGAAAATATTAATCGGCTCTCCATTCCTGTGAAATATATAAATGTGCAGCCAAATACATCATCATTACTGATATGCATCTGCTGACAAGTACATGCAGTATTAGTTGGTTTACTAAAAAATTCATCAGTCAGGAAAGTATTCTAACCTTGCACTTAATCCACATGTTCTGCTTGAGATCTGAAAGACCCAAGGCCCTTAATAACAAGCAAGTGGCGTTGAAGTATTAGCTTGATACTTCTTGAATATTCAAATGAAAGAAAAAAAATTATATTGGAGTCTAATAGACGTCAGATCTAAACCATGACAGCAATGAATTTTCAGATTTTCTTACTAGTATTTATTCACTGCTGTCAGTTATTTACTTAAGTCGTTTAACTATATATTTTTCCTGTTTGTTTTTGTTGGTTTCAAACTGACCCCAAACAAAAACAACATTACTATTCTTGAAAACAGCCACCTTTCTGAAAAGTAAACCACATTTGTGATAAAACAGATGGTTAGAGCTTCAGTAATATCTGTTGACTGGAATTTGATTAGGTCAGGTGAACATATAAAAGTGTTTGAAGAGAAAACAACACATTTTTAACTATTATTATTATTTTTATACCTACAGCAGGGTTTTCTATGTGGTTGTTTACTATAAAGAGACCAGTCCAGTCTCTGTGACATTTTTCTGATGCCTAGATATTGTTATGGGTCCCTCCTTCACTGTAAGTGTATATGATTTTTTCCCCCTCTCCCCACTCATTTTTTCTCTCCTTACTGGTGATGATGCTTGCCTTAGCAAAGACCAGTAACAAATTGAGACTTAAAAAAAAGGCATAAGTCTCCTGCTTCTTGGATTTGTCTACTGAGAAAAAGACTGATGAAATTTTACACGTCTCCTCTGGAGTTTTAAAGAGATCTCAACAATCTCTGTGTTCAGATTGACAAGATACCAAAGTAATTTTCTATATGGTTCAAACTTTGGTTATCTAATTCTTTTATATTTTCTCTCACATGCATTGTATTTATGTTGCTACCTCAATAGAGTGCTATCTTTAACAGGACGAGTTCCTGGTTGTCTAAGAGATGGATCACTGGTTGTCCTGGGTCTTGATGTAGTGTTTATGGCCTTCTTTCCTGCTGGGGAGTTATAGGCCTGCCTGTCCTACCCTGTCAGGTCCTCCTATGGCCACACATGCTGCTTACACACTCCTGCTATGTCTTTTACTATGAAGCTATGGCTGAATAGAAGGGGTTAAATAAAATGGATGGGTGAAGCAAAAACAGTCTACAGCCCGGTTTCATACTCCATTGCAAATGGACACTTCAGTGTTGCCACAGGGAGCACTTCTATAGTAAGTTTCCTGTTCTGGTCATAGTGGAGACACAATTAAAAAAAAAATCTAGCTGATGACAGAAATTTTAAGCACAAAAATTACTGTCAAAGTACACTCTGGGTTATTTTTTGACCCAAATGCTGGGTTGAGACTGCTCGATAGGGAAGCTGGGTTAATTTTACCCAATTTGGGTTGATAATCATTTATAATCAGTAACCCAGTGGTGCTGGGTTGGGAAATGTGGATGTCAAAGAGTATGCATGTCACGAAAGTTCAAACGCAAACGTTCTCTTTGTGCCGATACCACTTCGTCTATCCGTATTCACACTACTTATGACAGGAAAACGTATGGAAAATAGAAGAAAACTAATCAAAGAAAAGAGAAGAGAGAACTACCTGCAATGATGAGTGTGTTCACTCGAGTGGTGACCAGTGACTGATGAGCAGGAACTGAACAAGCCAGAATAGCTCTTGAAAGGAGTGATTAAAATGTTTTAAACAGAGGGTAAAATCCTGTCAGTTTGTTATGTTATGTATCAAAAGGTATCCTTTTTTTTTGCCTTTTTTATTCCTAAAGGGTGCATATTATTACCTTAAATGTACGTATTAGTGCCTAAAACACACATATTGTCTAAACGGTACATATTAGTACATTTGAAAAGGTACTGCACCAGTGACAGATTTTGTAAACAAGCATCATATTCAGATTTTGTAAACAAGCTGCAACACAACGAAATTAGCAGAACATAGCGAAATTACTCCTATTCATTGTGGTGTGGCGATTTTGTTGTGTTGATTCATTGTGTATTACTGGGCCACCATATGTTTTTGATTGTGGAAAAAAATATACCAAAATAACTGTCAAATTTGGACTTAAATTCAAGTTATTCACTCAGAAAAAAAAAGGTACAAAACTGCACCTTTTAAGGTACAAGTGGCCGTCACTGGGGTGGTACCCTGAAGGGCACAATATTGTACCACTAGTTGTATCTTTAAAACACGTTTTGGGTACATTTAAAGGTACATAAAAGGTCCTTAGGGTCAAACATTTAACCCAACCCAGCTGGGTCAAACATCTCACATGGGTTGTTTTTAACCAAGCATTTTTTTTTAGAGTGTAATGCAACAGGAAGTACAATGGAACTGTGGGATTTCAACATAAGCATAGAGTTTGTTTCTGGCCTTAGCGTGTAACAGTGACTGGAGCAAAAAGTGCAGAATGGGGTTCTTATCGTCTTGACAGCAGTTTGATTGACAGTGCAATGCCCTCATGGGGGTACGCTCGTAGACAGCCCGTCAATGTCAGTGTCTGACAAGTCCTCCTTCCTAGCTTCATTTAGGTCTTTGTTGATGTGACTATAGGACCGCTCTCTACACTCTTCCCAGTGATCACTTTGAGGACAGTTTCAAACCTCTCCATTATGAGCCACTATCTCTATACCTACACCACCCTTCATACATTGACCTTCACCTAGTGGCATTAAGAATGTCCTTGTCTGTCTTTCTTTCTCTCTGCATCTGATGGAATGGCAGAGATGCTCGCGTCTGATTGGGCTTATTGTGTCCGTATGGAAACGACGGCCTCTATGGAGGCAGAAATATAGCAAAAAGGAAAGAGAAAGCACGGGTAAGGGTTTGCAAGAGGGAGATCTTTTTTTCACTTGCACATTATAAATCCTTTCCTGTGGCTGCAGTCGCCATCCAGAGTGCTGGAAAGAGATAAGACGGGGTGCTGCCAGAGAAACACAGCTCTTTTGTCCTCTCCCTTTGTCCTCTCCCACTGAAGCTCCGGCATTCAGCGGCCCTGTTGAGTCACCCTTACAGACTGCAGTAAATGAAAGTTATTTTAAGCACAGCCGCTCAGAGAGGGACTTTATCTAATGAGAAGGTGGCCACAGGCAGTGCAACGAGGAATGGAGTCATCCACTTTTACACTGAGCAAGTCGCACTACGGAAGCAGATGTGTCGCCAGCATGTTTCTTCATTGCTATCAATGTTCTGAATCGCAGAGATTAAAAGAATATGCAGTGATGAAATGTGTGTATGAGCTTGAAGAGCTTGTCATTTCTCAACAGGGTGACGCTGATAAACAGAGGATGTGAGACAGGACAGGAAGTGAGAGAAAGAAAGAGCAAGAGATAATGAACTGCATTCTGTAATGCAGAATTACAAAAATCTGTTGCGCTATGCATTTGATGATGAAATGTTACGTGCAGAATGTTCCCACCCTATGACCAGGTCAGCTATTTACTGTGAAAAATGTGAAAAGATAATACATAATGATAGAAAATGTAGATTTTTTAACAACTAGAAAACAGAGGATTCATAGTGAAATAACCTTATACTGTGTACTATAGTCACATATTTTTAATCTTGCCAACAGCTAAATTTATTGAAAGGATGATGAAAAACAAGGCTTATAGATAGGCCACCTACTGTACTGTAAATAGGGTCTAGCAATGCCTCCTCTTTAAAAATTCTGTCCAAAGTCTTTAAAAGAATATGTTCTTCAAAGAAGATACTTTGAAGATGGTTGGGAACCAAACAACATTGGAGCCTATTGACTTCCATTATATGATAAAAAAGCACTGAGACATTTCTCAAAATAGTATACTCTTTTATGTCCCCAGAAATAAGTTGTATATAGGAACAACATAAAGATGAGTAAATGAGTATTTGCTCATTTTGTAAGTATTTAGAACAAAATAAGGATGAGTATGATGACAGAAATTTAATTTTCGGGTGGAATGTCTCTTTAACTTTGTTTGAAAATAGGGAGGCAAGGATAAGTAACCATGACTCAAAATTTGGAGGGTGATTGTAACATTTGTATTTAAAAACGCAGTGACCATGAATTTTTTTTTTTTTTTTCCTGGCAATAGCACTCTTATTTAGCAAAAGAACAGTCACTGTCCTGTACACTCTTTGGCTCACAGTTAATAGCTTAAATTGTTAGTTTCTATCTGTCTCTTTTGGCAGTGTGTGACTCCCACATATGCAGATTAAGGTCAGTGCTTTTCCATGTACTGTAACTCATGTATACAGAAACTTAATGGAGCCTTTAGTTGACTTCCCTCATTCAACATAAAATGAAGTCTCACTGTGCACAGTACATGGAACATACAGTACAGATATGACAGATATACTCGGATATTAATTGGAAGATTAGACGGGCGTACGTTAATAACTTCACTAATAGCAAACAAGAACACAGATTTATGTTTTTAGAAATGTTGATTATTATCTGATTATTAGATAATAATGCAGATTTTTCTGTTGTCTTTAAGGTCATCTTTTACCGAACTTCTTCTTTGGTGTTTTTCCAAAAACGTCTTAGGAAAAATAAATTAAGTACAATGAATGTGAATAGCTAGGGTAATTTAGATTGCAAAGTAATCCATGAGAAAATATCAATTCTTATTCAAATCTCTGCCTTTTTTTTTTCTTTTGCTCGAGAGAAAGATCTGAGAAGTAGGAAACTTAAGCAAAAGTCTCAATTTCCTCTCCATTGAGTTGTATTGCTGTTTAGGATAAACAATTGACATCCATCAGGCAGTGATCTCATTTGTGAATTTTCTTTCTTTCACATCTTCTCTGATGTTGTGAATTGTAGAACTTGTTGAGCTTTCATTTGCTTGTGCACATCTGTGCATAGATGTGCCCTCGCAGGTGCGCGTGTTGATAGTTAAACCCTGACTTTGGGTTTGTGCATTCAGGCAGTTGGGACTAGAGATAGCAAGAAGAGAGGGTTGATGCACAGTATCAAGTTGTGAACATCTGTTCCTCATAGAGACCACAAAGCTGGTGCAGCGGAAATAGGAAGAATAACTGCTTTCTGCCTCTCTGTCTAACTCTTTCTCTTACTTATTTTGTCTCTCTCTCTTCCCCTGTCCTTTCCCATATTGCATTCTTACACTCACACATATACAGTCATGCTGAGATCCATTACTAGAAATCACTGTAGTGATACGCTGGGACAGTGATGGTGTCAAATGGTAAGGTACTTGCTTAAATACCATGAATGATTACCATAGTACCACATTTGGTTAAATAGTATTTAACCAATACTTAAGTTTAAATTCATTGAATTCTTGGAGTTCAAATTTCAACCCAAAACCTGTGTTTTTTTACTGTTATTCTTCTTAAGTGATGCGTATAATCATTCTCAATTAGGCCTACTGTATTATTCAAATAGTAAATACTTTTTTGTCAATGCAATATCATCATTTTGTATTTGCCTACCACTGTGCATTGCCTGGATCACCTGTATCACTGTTTGAAAGCATTATTAAGCTCTGGAAAGATGCTTTATAAATTGAACAATATTGTTTTTTAATAGAGTGCTGCACAGATGCTGCAATCTTAGGGCAAAACCCAGAAACTAGTTAGCATTTTAGCTCTTCCAGTTTCATTGTCCAAAAGTCAATTAATTTTGAATGGTTTTTTGGTTAAATGCCTGAAATAAGGTCTGTGGTTAACACAAGCTCAAGATATTTCCATGTTTTATTCTACGGCATAAAATGCATCAGTAATCCCCCATTGTGTGTTTTTTTTAAAGCTTTTACTTGTCTTGAAAAAGCCAATTGCTAATAAGTGGCTAAATGGGACTACAGAGGTTGTAGAGGTTTTCCAAAAGCCAATGGAAAAATCTATTGGGTTTTCGTCAAGGGAACCATGGTGATGCTAACTTCCAGGTTGGCTTACAAAAGTCATCGCTGCAGCACTTAATGTACCTCAACTTTATGAGTCAGCTGTACAAGTTATTTTTTACCGATTATTTTCAGGGAAGGAGGAGGGAGAATTATATGACACCTATGATGTCTTAAAATGTTGACTTGTAGCCCAGTAAGCTTTGGAACAGAGCTTCTCTGTTGCAATCATGCTGAACCCATCCATCTTCTACAGAGCATCGTGTCTCGTGAGCCACATGCACCTAAAACAACACCTCCATGAGCATTTGACCAGCACTGCATTCCAGAACATCAGTGAAGTTGAACAAATTATTGATTGACTCTTTGTTAATGCTGGAAAAGCGTTCAGGACAGCAAAATTCCTCTGTCCTCATTTCCCCTGCAAGCATGGTCAGCCCTTCACACACATACAGCACTGTTAGCTATGCTAAGATGCTAAAGCACTGGCCAAAATATCATCCAAGCATACATATTCAAATAGCTGTGGATTAGTGCGGCTAAGCTCTCTGCTGCCTGTGATAGGAAAGAACCAGACTTTGTTTTGATGATTTTTCCCTCTTTTTTTCCTTTAAGAATTTCAGGGTTTCGATTCGGCTCCCCCATCTTGTTATATGTGTGGTGGGTGGCTGTTTTTCATTGCAGACTGGTGTGTATGCAGTGTGTGTGTGATGATAAGGCACAGGGAGAGAAGCCAGCGCTCTGACATCTCTCCACCGCCGCGGTTATCGTTTCTCCACAGCTGTTGCCCAAGTCGCACCACATCTGCCGCCTCACAAGAAGCTTCGCCGCTATTGCCCGACATGAAAACTCCTTCATTACCCAGCTGTTGACTACACCTCCCATCAGCCCCTTCTCATACGTGTACGCACACCTAGATAGGTAGCAGTACATGAGACAAAGCACCACTGTTTACAAGCTCCAGGTCCTTTCTTTGTAGCTGAGCAGCGGGCTGGCCTTAGGGACGTTTAGCTCGCTGCCTCAGCCATTTTATCACTGAATTACAGGGGATGTTTATGACTAAGCCTAATTATACTGCGCTTATAAGAGAAACGTGTGCAGAGCTCATTATTGCCAAGAGCCGAGCACCGCCGCAGGTAATGTGCAATGCTGTTTATTACCTTTCAACGCAACCTATAACCATTTTTGCCTTAAGGCTATAAGGTGCAACTTTAGTGGCACTTTAGTCTTAGAATTCTAATATTGGTCTCAAGTGGCTTTAGAGTTCTGAGATATCGTGAACTCTGTTTAGAGGCAGTTACATGATTTGTTGTGTACCTACATGTTTTAGCTATCATCTAAATGACAGACTGCACAAAGAAGTCAAAAAGGGGACAAAGTAAAAACAAGACTTTTTCCCAGAGGTACCAGTTTCTTGTGCTCTGCTTAGTTGTACACCAACATATGTTTTGGATGTTGTTCGCCAGCATGGTATCCCACCAGACTTCTCTACTAGCATACTTAGAAAGAGTTGCTTGGTCAACCAACATCACAAAAAAAGGCCATCTTGATCAAACTGCATTTTACTGTGTTTTACTAGACTCTAGTGTGAATGTGTATGTTTTTTTCACTCACCTGTGGACTGTCTCTTAATCATGTGAGCAGGCAGGGCCAATCGATGAAGGGCTCGTTTATCCAGGGTAACACTGTGACTGGTCAGCGTGACTGTTGGCACTCTGGGTGCAGTGAGAGCGGTGGAAGACGCTCTCCTGGTCCCAGACCTGTTAAGTCTCTTTGCATGGATCTCTCCAGCCATCTCATCCCAATGCATCAGCTCACAAAGTTCCACAAATAAACTCCTCAAGTGTTTCAGAGGCCCACAGGATACTCACAAACAGCTATCTAGTTCCACCCTGAATAGTCTGTCGTGTTGTCCAGTTCAGTAACCTACGCAAATGTCTTCAAGCAAGGACAATCGCACAACTCAATGAGAAGACCAGACTCAAGACTCACGCCCCCATAGAACTGAAAAAAGTTTGCTGACCACAAACCTTTTCCTTTCCTCTCTTTAGCTTAGGTAGCAATGCCAGTGTCGTTGTCCAAAATTTATGGCCTTCTGGGCAAGCAGTGATATTCTCTGTCACAGCAGGGAACGTGTAGTGAGCGCATGTTCCTCCCCCTCTCTCTCGCTCTCTCGCTCTCTCTCTCACTCTCTCACTCTTTATCTCTTTCACCCTCTTTGTAACAGCTCAAAAGGAAAGGGTGGTATGTGTGGCAGAGAGGTCAGCCTGACTGTGGGCTGAGACTGTACTTCAATTGAGCAATAAGCCTTATATTACTTACATATGTTCCCAGAACTTAAAAGAAGTTAAAGCTAATGAAGTCTCCTTTTGGGAACAACCAGGAATGCCCACAGTTGTAGTAATATTATATAAAGTTGTTTATTCTAAAAGTTTCCTTTCAGAGTTAAGGTTAGTCTATAATAATAATGTATAAATAAAATTACTTTATGTAAAAAAAATAGGTCTATGTATGTCCTAGACAAATGTCTGTGTGTCCTGTCACCATGTGAGCAGGTGGTTCCCCAGGCAAAAGTAAACAGTGCTGAGTGGCTGTGATAGCTCACATCCAGGCTTCCTCTGGCAGGAACCAGCTGTGTCTGTGGGCAGATCATTCTTCCTATTCCTACCGGACAGTAGGGCTCCTCCTGGTGCCCATACTTCCTTTCTAACACCTCCTGGTCTGCACATAAGTTCAAACGGGTTCAAGGCCGAGAATCTCTGTAGCAATACCATCTGAAGACATGTTTCTTAAGTCTGAAGGCATATTGCAACATAGAGAGGGTTTTGGCTCATTTCATCATGGTGTGTTTAATATTCAAAGTTGTTCTTCTGATTAAGTCCACAGACTCATATGCTTTACGTAGGTCAACGAGCTTATACCATGTCTCTATTATAAACTGATCTCTAGAAAATGAACTGAAAATCTTAGAAAAGGAATAGCACACCTCTCTTAAATAACCTACAGGATCTGAGGTGTCATTCCTGTCTGTTAAACAGTGAAGGTTATTATATATTTACTGGTTTCATATCCCTAATCCTAAGTATGAGCATTATACAGCTTCCCTTAGCCGACACCACTAAAAAAAACTTTTTTAGAAGAGATAATGCAGAGAGAGAAAATGAGAGATTTTAGAAAATTAACATATGTTCTTCTAAAGGCTGGAGAGTAGCAGCCCTGCGGCCTGCCACAGTAATGCTGGTACTGAGAAATTAGCTTGTGTACAGCTGTGACCCACTGGCCTTCACACACACACACACACACACACACACACACACACACTTACTCAGAGGACAGAAGTGAAAGGGGATGTGCACACAGATGCACCGGCTGTCACTGCCAAACTCACACAGATGGTGGCCAGCAGAGTGGATATGAGAGTGGTGTATGTGTGTGTGTGTGTGTGCAGGAGTTTGGCCATATGTTACAGGTGGAAGTTTTGTAACAGAGGGCTAAGTATATAATGTTTTTGTCCCCCATAACCACAAAATATTTTAGGGACTTTCCTTGTGTGTACACAGTGGAAAATGTTAAGCTCAGAGGTAGCTTTTTCAAATATCTATATATCAGTATTGTCTCAGATATTTTGTCTTGGAGAAATAATAACAGAAACCCAACACTCAATAAGCAGCTACAGGAATCCAGGAAGAGCATAATCAAAGAACTAAAGAAGACTACTGTGTTACAGCTTAATTTGCTGATGATAAAACATAGACTCACAATAAGATGAGATCTGATAGGAAAATGAGGAACTAAACAAAGTGATAAAAAATGTGTTGACATGAAACCATAATAAACAGGAAAATAATCACAGGAAATATAAATACAGACACACAGGAACAAAATACAAACTAAAAGTCCAGGACAATATTAAAATAAGAGTCAGATAAGAGTTGAACCAAATAAAGCACAGATAATACATGACAATGTAGAGATTTGGTAACACTTTATTTTAAGGTGTCATTAATAACAATAAATTATGCATAATTACATGCAAATAACCCTAAGCCAAACCGTAATCCTAACACTAACCATATAGTAAGTACTTAAATGTGTAATTACACTGTAACAAGGACACCTTAAAATAAAGAGTAACACTTTATTTTAAGGTGTCCATAATACAGAGTAATTATCTAGTTAAGTATTAGTAGTAGCCGTTGTACTTACATGAAACAAAATGTACTTACCATGTAACTAATTTATGGAATAGCCTGTACTTACAGTTTGTAATTATGTACATGTAATAGGCAGCTACTCTTACACATATGTAACATACAGAGTCTTTTACACAGCTACTTATGTAACCAAAAGATTGTTACATATGTGTTGCAGACTTTATACAACGTAATTATAAATGTAAGTACACAGACATAAGCTACTTGTAAGCTACTGTGCGTCAACTGAGTGGCACACTCTGCTAAGCCACTAGCCCCGAACCTTTCAGGTCGTGGGTTCAAATCCAGGGTGGCACATTCCCAGACCGCCAGAGGTATGTTGCTTTTTATGGGGCAGTTGTGGCCTAATGGATAGAGACTCGGACTTGTAACCCGAAGGTCATGGGTTCGAGTCTCAGGTCCGGCAGGAATTGTCGGTGGGGGGAGTGAATATCCAGCGCTCTCTCCACCCTCAATACCATGACCTAGGTGAGACCCTTGAGCACGGCACCAAACCCCCAACTGATCCCCGGGCGCTGCAGCATTGGCTGTCCACTGCTCCAGGTGTGTGTTCACGGTGTGTGTGTGCACTTGGATGGGTTAAATGCAGAGCACAAATTCTGAGTATGTGTCACCATACTTGGCCACACGTCACGTCCTTTCCTTCCTTTCCTACTTAAAATAAAGTGTATCAAGATTGTACTTCATGTGTATCTATACAGTAGACCATATCCAGCTGCACTTTAGTTTGATTTAACCCACCAGTACACAGCTAAAATACATGTAATACATTTCTAATTACATTACAATTACATAATATTACACAAACATAAGCTATTTAAAATAAAGTGTATCAAGATTGTACTTAAGCGTACTTCATGTGTATCTGTACTGTACACCTTATCCAGCTGCACCTTAGTTTAACCCACTAGTACACAGCTTAAATACATGTAATACCTTTCTAATTACATTAAAATTACAGAATATTACACAGGCATAAGCTACTTAAAATAAAGTATATCAAGATTGTACTTAAGTGTACAAGTAGCTGTGTAACAGACTCGGCCTGTTACATATGTGTAACAGTAGCCGCCTATTACAGCTACATAATTACAAACAGTAATTACAGGCTATTCCATAAATAGTTACATGGTAAGTACATTTTGTGTCATGTAAGTACAATGGCTACTACTAAGTACTTAATTAGGTAATTGCTCTGTATTATGACACCTTAAAATAAAGTGTTACCAAATAGGGTGTAACCAGAGATTTATTTATTTATTTACTTTTGAGTATGTCTCAAATCTGAGCACAGTGTGGACATTTTAAAGATCCCTTGAAAGTCCACCAAGAGAAAATTAGATTTCAATAAAATTGTACATTTGCTGTTATAATGTCACTGGCACCTAGAAGAAACAACTGAGATATTAATCTGAGATCTCATCTGTGATTTTTCCTTTTTATGGATAAATGGATACATAGTTTTCAGCAAATAAACTTAATCAATTAAAAATAAAACTATATAACAAATGTTTTGCAGAAACAAGAGTATGAAATGTGATATGACTGACTCCTGCAAATCTAACAGTATATATTTTTTTACTTCAAACATCATCTTCTGACGATCAGACAACATATTGCTACATTCCTGGAAGTCAGAGTTATCAAATAGGAATATCCAGCAATAAACTTTCAGTGGAACGCATAAGTACATTAGTGTGTGTATACAGTAAATATGTCCAGGTGTGTCTATAAGTGTGAGTGTATCTCTAAGTCCTTAGATGTTGTCAGGTATTAAATGTGTTTTTGGAGAAAGGGAGATAATGATTTCTCTATAATCTCTGTGGCCCTGTCTTCCTCTGCACTGGTGTGATGGCGGCTGTGGTGTGACCCAGACCTGCTTTGCTCCTGGTGATAAGGTCAGGATAGAGGGGAACGTTATGTAAGCGGCTAGCATGCCCTTATCTCAGCTAGCGGCTGCTGCTACCAGCCCTCTGCAGCTCCGGACTAGACTAGCCATGTCAGAGAGATCCGCCTATCAGCAGCATACAGGCTCTCCTCAGCAAATAAATACAGCAAGAGCACAGGAGAGAGCTTAATTAGGATTTTAACCAAGCAACTGAGCTCAGTGACAAAATAACACAGTTTTCCATAAGCACACATGTTGAGCTAGCGGGAAGTGAGCATATTTTAAAAAGTGAAGGCTTCAAAAAATCCCTGCTAAGGTAAATCCAGCTTCTGATGGTACAGTAGCTGGTTTTACATGGCCATTCTCTGGTCCAAGATGATCTAAATGGCTGATTGGCTAGACTGCTAACTGGTAGACCTGATGTCGACCTGGTACTGCAGACTGTCTTAAGTAAAGCTGGCCAGGGCTGGTAGACCAGCAATGGATCAGCTATGTTACAGAAAAAAAGGGAACAAGTTTTATGGTTTTCTGGCGAGGAAATTTTTGTTAGAGAACTGATGTAGTTTTTTTTTTAGGAAACAGTACTCAAAGCTGAAAGGATCTCTGGAAAGGCTGTCTAGAGTTGTCTCAACCTCTGACATTATGGTTCACAGATTGTCTAATGCAAATTGCACACAAAAAATGCAAGAGCAAGCTCCAACCTGATTGGCTGGCTTCACACAATTTCCACAAATAAAGGTCCAAAGGTCCAAGTGTGCTAAAATTCCAACTTACAAGGAAGAACTAGTCATTGAATTTGTCAAATTTAAAAAGTCAAAGTGACATGACATACGGCCAAGTATGGTGACCCATACTCAGAATTTGTGCTCTGCATTTATCCCATCCAAAGTGCACACACACACAGCAGTGAACACACACCTGGAGCAGTGGGCAGCCATTTATGCTGTGGCACCCAGGGAGCAGCTAGGGGTTCGGTGCCTTGCTCAAGGGCATCTCAGTCGTGGTATTGAGGGTGGAGAGAGCACTGTACATTCACTCCCCCCACCTACAATTCCTGCCGGACCTGAGACTCGAACTCGCAACCTTTCGATTACGAGTCCAACTCTCTAACCATTAGGCCACAACTTCCCCCAGAGTCCATGATGAAATTCAGCATTTACAGGGGCTAGACAGTGATTTTATTGCTCGAAGCCAAGATGTATATGTTTTCACCCACCACCAATTCCTGGCTGAAATACCTGCTGTTTCTTGAAAAACGCCAAGTTTGAGCTGTATTTTAATTGGCAAGTTTACAAGAAGGGATCAATCCAAAAGTCATTTTGTAAACCTTTTTGACAATTCCTAAGCATTGCATGGTAACTGTTGTGCTTTGCACAATGTGCAGACATTTTAAATAAGGACACTTTTATTCCTGAAATGTTGGAAATTGTTTACAAAAATAATATTGCAGCACCAATTCACTGTGATAAGTAGGAGCTATTTGAGATCAAAATAATGGTAACTATTGAAATGAGTGATTATTATGGTATATAATCCTTTTTAAATATTTATTATATACATTTATATAAATTAGGACTTATACAGCAAAATAAAAAAAATACTAGTGAAACAAGTCTGTGTCAAATGTTTACCTTATGTAATTAAGAGTTTGTTAACTTATTTTGTCCACATTTTTAAAATTATATCCAGCATCCAGCAACTATTTTTAAATAGGATATTTTAATAATAATATAACAAATAGTATTTCAATATTTTAAACAATAGTATTTTCCTACTATTAATAAATCGGTATCTCTTGGCCATTTTCACAGAGGTGACATGCACATTTATTTTTTTCAGACGTCCCCGAGAAAAAAAAAAAAAAACAGTTCGAATAGGACTTTTGAAAGATATTCAGTAGTTTGGTTTAAATAAACAAGAGTACCTTGAGCACACACATAAATTCGGCATCTATTTCATACAGTATTTACCTGCCCATAAATATCATGTAAAAGGCAAGTGGGCAGGTCTTGCTGAAACTAAGCTGCAGTGTGGACCAGACTTGATGTCGATAGTCAGCAGTCTGGATACCCAAGATTAGATATGAGCCGCAGTTCATCCAAGGTGTGCAGTAGACCTCTTTGCAATTACAGAAACAGATGAATAGAGATAGATGGCAAGGAAAGGTAATGGCCTTGTTGCCCTGATGAAAGGTTTCTCTTTGTATGAGTGCATCTTTTTAGGTACATATAGCTACTGTTATGGCCAATAAATGGAGTGTCCATTAAAGAATACCAAGACTCTTGGCCTTGGCAGGCTCTCAAATGGAAAGTAGCTTTTATGAATGACTCCTTAACAACCAGTGAAAAAAAGCAGCTGAAGTTTTCTTTCTCTCTGGTATTTTTGTGTGCACCTGCTTGGCACAGACAAGCCCAGGGAAGCTCAGGATCTTAACCGAACTCTAGAAGTTAAACCGTCCCCATCTGTCAGCACCTCACACAGATGCATAGCCTCTCTATCTCTGTCGCTCTCCCTCTTTCTCTCGTGTTTTTTTCACCGCCGGCTTGGCACAAATTCAAGTCTGTTGAAGCACACCTGCTAAATTGAGTGCGTTGTCTGACATACACAAACTCCCAAACAGCCATTCACATAACACACACTTTCACTCAGTGTTGATAATATTCTTGGATGATGTCCATACGCTATTCTGCGAGTGTGTAGCAAAACATCTATCATCTCATCTGTCGATAGTCAAGCAGATGTCGAGATGTGCATTCCCTTACAAGGTACACCAGCCAAAATGCAGTTTACAGGTGTCATTCATATACGCAGCAGCGGGAGATTTTGCGTTGCAAATTCTGCTGGTGTCCCCTCCTAAGAGTGATTCCATTTAAACCAGGTGCAGGTGAGTAAAATTCCTTTAGCGGCACAAAATGACCATGACAAATTGTGAGAGTTGGAAAATTTGGAACAGGTGCATAATGTGGTTCCTTTCTGTTCTTCCATGCACTCACCCCCTACTTTCTCGGAGCATGCACAGCCGCTGTGCTGCTCTAGATAGGCGCCACCCTGGGTAGAGGACAGATGGAAACGATGTGTCCCCGCTGAGAGGTTTCTCACAGCTGTGTGCCATCCATAGTGCCATGGAATGATGACAGCCCACCAAGAGAGAGAAAGACACTTACTGTAGGTGCCATTTTTACAAACGGATTAACCCTTATAATGTTGTATGCACCCAACCGGCATATACAACAAAGTCAGACGTTTAGACACACTTGACTGAACCGATACTTTTTCTATGCTCTTAAAAAACTTTTAGGGCCAGATTTACTAACAACTTGCACCACCTACTGTCAGGATTTACTAAAGACACAGTGAAAAAATAGCGATGAATAGGCGTGGACTTTGCCATTTTTGCAACTTTATAGCATATACATTTGTGGAGCTTCCCTGTCAGATGCCAAATTTATGGAAGGGGCTTAGTTTAGGAGTAAAGGCCCATTCCTACCAATGACGTTAACTATAACAATAACGAATAAGATATACTGTAGTTTTAAAAATGGTTTTAATTATAAAGCAGTAGCACGCCACAACTAACAACACAAGGGAACAATATCGTTGGAATCACTTTCAGAACATTTTTTTTCCAGCTGAGAAACGATAAAATCATTGACACCCATTTAGAAATCATGCTTTAAAGAACTTGAGCATTTAAAGCAGCAGATGACATAAATGCAGTGTATAGTAAACAGAATGTTATCTTGTATTGATGTGGGCGTGAATATAGTTATCCCTTTAAATACCTTCATAGTTGTTGTTCTTGGAGTGAACAGGCTATAAGGCTTTTTATAAAAGTTATTCCAAGACCAACTACACGAGTTGATCCAAGAGCCAATACCCTACTAGGCAAAATCATAGTCACTATCACTATCGCTAGCATGTTACGGTATTTTTTTTTTTTAATGTTTGTAACATTTAAAGCCTTGGATTAAAACCTTATCTGAAAACTTTTGTAAGTGGGTATACGGGCAAAACAACCGTTCACTGACAGAGACAGAGAAATAACATAGAATACTTTTTATCATTTCACTGCACGCAGTCAGCCAGTTTGACATTAAGAACTTTGAAAAGTGGTGAGTCACTCTTTTTAGTCACCATAAAAAGAGGTGGAATGCTTTCCTTGACAGTACAGTATATGAGCAGATGAACTAAGATTCAAATAGCACTTTTAATGTATCTCAAAGTACACTTGTTACTAGAGCTTTTCCTTTGACAATTTAATTATCTTCCGACCTTAGTTTTGTTTTACTTATTGTTTTACTTTTTATTTCCATTCAAGTGGATCTTTATGCATATTCAGTATACAGTATACTTCCGTAAAGGACTTTTGAAATATTGCTAAATACTGTAAAGTTTGAGTTTTTTTTAAATTAAAATAGTCACATCACTTTTATATAGTGCTTTATACAAAGCAGTGATAAAGAGTAATAAACAACAAATTATGGTATAAATAATAGAAACTTCTTCAAGTATGAGACAAATTCAGATTCTGCTATGATGCAGCTCTACAGAAGACAGTAGTGTCATCATCCAGCTCAAGTCAGTTCAAGTTTTGTTCTCATCCGATGGCGTCAGCGCTGTCAAATCGATAATGCAGTATTACTGAATATTAAACCCCAATATAATGCTAAGCACGATGAAATGGCATTACACATTACTATTTCTGACTCTAAATTCAGCGTAAGTTGCATTTAAAATAGCTGTTATATGCACAGCTGTGACTGTACTGTACATCAAATTCTGCAGTATATTAATGGAGCAACATTGGTATCTTGAGCAAGAATTAAAATTTTAAAACATACTGTAATAATTGCGAGATGTTTAAATATTCTCATATGCACTAGCACCTATCCTTGGTCTTATGATTAATTAATTGTCAGTTCTTTTGAGCTCAGCAGAATGATGTGCATGGAGTGAGTGTATCTATGTTTTTATTGTTGGCTCATTAAAAGGTTTTCAGGTCAGGGAGTCTCTTCTGGTTCGATCTCGTTTGTCTAAACTGGTTCCTTCCGGCCCATGGGTGAAATAAAATCAATTATATTTCCTTAATTAGCTTGACTTTGCATCCACTCTCATAACTAATCAATACTGAAATAGAAAATGAAGGCAAAAGTTATTTTATGAAAATTGATTTGTGAGTGGGCTCTCAATATTGCATTGTAGAAACATGAGTAGATGTTTGCATAAGTATTTTTCTCCACTGATATGTATAGATACGTTCAACACAGACTATCAACAGTGAGGTCATCTAACAAAGGTGAAATTCTGCAGAAGGCCCTCAGAGGAACAGTACGGAGCAGAAACTATCCTTTATGTTATTACAAAAATTCATTTCTGACTGAATTAATGAATTATTCTTGTCATGCTGCCTGCTGGTGACAAAACATTCTGCAAGGTTCTCTAAATGACTAGGGACAAATTAACCACATGGGCACATGCCCAGGGGCACCACGCATGGTTGTATATGTTTTTAAATAATATCTAAAATATTTCACCATCCTTCAAACCAGACAAGTTTGCTGATAAGCAAAAACAACAAAAAATATAATAACTTAATAATAGTCATAATGCATATTTACTGTGAATTTACATGATATTCATGATAAGAAATCACTTATGCACACCAAGGCTGCACATATTTGATCAACAATACTGTAAAAACAGTATTATTGTGAAATATTATTGCATTTTAAAAGAGATATTTTAATATATTTAAAAATGTAGTTCAATTTCAAGCATTGCAAAGCTGGATTTTCAGCATCATTACTCCAGTCTTCAGTATCACATGATCCTTCAGAAATTATATGCTGCTTTGCTGCTCAAGAAACAATACATATTATTATCACTGTTGAAAACATTAACATCAATATTATTGTCTAATATTTTTTTTGTAGAAACTGTGAAATGAGGTGTATAACATAAAAAAAAAGAAGAAATTAATTCATCATGGTTGCACTAAATTGCTCAAATATGACCTTTACAAAGAATTGTAAATTTCATTCATGTTACAAATGATTTCTGTATCAAATAAATGCTATTATTTTGCTATCTTATGCTTTCTATTCATCAGAAACATGAGTAGATGTTTGCATAAGTATCTTTATCCACTGATATGTATATATTAGTGGTATCAAAATTAGCGCGTTAACGCATGCAATTAATTTTTTCTGATTAACGCGTTAAAAATATTTAACGCAATTAACGCAGGGGCGGGGCTAGGGTTGGCCACCCCATTCGCAACTGCTGCCTCTCTCTTTTTTCTTGAAAAGGATTGCGTTTATTTAGATGCAGAACGTCTTTATGACCACATCAAACGGGAGACGCCAGGCGCCAGGCGCGAGTCAAACGAGCGCGGAAAAGATACTGTGCTCGTAGCGCGCGCTCTTCAAATACAAGCACAAAGGTGCCGGCGCGCGCTGTAGCCTGTATCATTTCATATCAAACAGCGAAAGAAACTACGTGCATGCAATGTCCTAGTTATGCCGTCAGTTAAGGCATGAAGTTACCAAAAAGGCGATTAAAGCTGCCTTAAAACTGTGTGCATGCAAGCAATATGTTATATATGCGTCACATTTAAGAACATGTCTCTGAAATGGTTTTAAAAACTGTCCTGAGGCACCCCAGCACTCTCTCCCTTATATAACACTCCCGATTCAACTCGTCCACTCATTAGTAGAGACTTTAAGACCTGAAGTGAGTCAGAAAAGGTAAAGAGTTGTGAGAAAATACGATGCATGTCAAGATCCACGTCACGCAGCAGTAGCAGCTTTTAAAGCAATAGCAGGCAAATAAGCTAATAACCAGCTGCTGTGATGTCTATTAATCCAAGAACAAAAGAAGAAAGAGGAAATCAATAACTTTTATAGCTTTACGGGGTTCATCTACATTTAATTTAGAATTTAGTGTTTGGTAACTATTCATTTTCCATATATTTCTGCTAAAGGGCGCAGGTAGCTAAATATGTCATTTATTATAATAGGTTCATGTGATGATTGTTTTAAGTTCACTTAAATTAGAAGTTAAGTCTAATAAATGTTAAAATTGATAGCTCTCAATTATACTGTAATGCTGACTGGCTACAGTCAATGGTTAAATATTCAGGGGAAAAAACTATTTTATAGAGACATCAGTAGTATTGATATCAGTGATGCTGGCCTTCAATCATAAAAAAGATGCCATTAAAGAAATATTAAAAATATACTGTCTTTATGTTGTTTGTACATTGTACATTTGAAGATTGAATGCAAAATTATTGCAATATAAAAGTATATTTAAAAACTTTAATGTTAGGTGGAATTAATCGCGATTAATCGCGATTAATTTTAGAAAAATGTGCGATTAATTAGTTAATTTTTTTTAATCGATTGACAGCACTAGTATATATACGTTCAACACAGACTATCAACAGAGAGGTCATCTAACAAAGGTGAAATTCTGCAGAAGGCCCTCAGAGGAACACTACGGAGTCAAAGAATCCCCCTAAAAGTTATATATTTATATATTTTTTATATTTAATGTTTTATTTTTTAAACATTATTTTTCACATTATTAATGTTTTATTTTTTTACATTTATTAAAAGGACCGTTCTTAACAATTGAGTACTTGAGTTAGTATTTGAGTAATTGCTAATAATTGCACACCAAAACATTATATTCAAACAATTTCTGAATGATCATGTGACACTGAAGACTGAAGTAATGGCAGCTGAATTTTAAATTGTAAAAGTAGTTTACAATATCACTGTTTTTATTGTATTTTTTATAAAATAAATGCAGCCTTGGTAAGCATAAAAGACTTCTTTCAAGAACAGTAAAAAAATAAAATAATAATACTAATAAAATTAAATAAATAAATAAATAAAATTATTATTATTATTAACCTTTTGACTGGTAGTGTAATGTTTTTTGCATTGCTTCAAACATACATTTATATACATATAGCATTTCATACCTTCATTTCCTACCTTCATTCAGGATTAAGTAACAATCCTCTGTATATAATGCAGGTGTTTTGATGGTCTAAAGACACTGCCTCCTTCTGAAACTTTATCTGTTTGTTTCAATGTTGGACATCATTGCTTTAGACAAATGGTAATGTTATTTTTGGTGTATTAATTTTTTTATTTTTGTTCTGTGTTTTCTTATCAAAACTTTTGGAGTCGGCACTGCCATCTTTGCCTTCTCTTAGAAAACTCTTATTTAGAAAGCAGGATGTTTTGAGAGTGCTTAGAGAATTTTGCCATGTATGAAAGGCATAGACATGTCCTCTTATGTCTTGGTGTTTCAGGGCTTATACCACCTCCTTCCCGGTGGCTTTGTCTGTGAGGCAGTACGAGTGCCTGGCCTGTAGGGTCCACGACGGCCCCTCTTCGGGCTGTTTGGTTATCAGGTTCCTTCCAGCCATGCTGTTCAGTGTTGCTAAGCACAGGCTGTGTTTGTTTCACTTATCCATGGGCTGTGTGCCCTGAGTCAAGCCTGGTGTGAAGAAGCCTGATAAAAACAACAGCCAGTCAGACCGCAGCCAACCAGGCCCGGTGCCAGAGGAATCTGAGTACCCTTCACACTAACAGATAGGGCACAGCGCTCTCACACACACTCTGCTGACATGCCATCACTGTCTCACACACTTGCAGCATGAACGTCACGCAAGTCCTTGCACAGTTTCTTCGATCTAAGTCAGTTTAGTAAGAAAGAACTCATTACCTTGCTAAAATCACAGCCTCGACAAGGGATGGACAGATCAATCTTGAAGTATCAACACCCTCAGTATTGATGTTGTATCAAGAAGATCAATCTTCACTTACAAATATCAATTTTAAGTGTTTCTTTTTTATTTTCTTTTTCATTTTGTTATTTATTTAGCCTGACAATGAAGGTCATAAGCTTTGAAGTGAAAAAATTAAACTGTTAGCAAATATTTTTGTTGGGTAGGAATCCAATTCTCCTGCTCTTCACATGAACAGAAATGCTGAAATGTGATAATAATAATAATAATATAAACATAATGAATATAATTAATAATATAAATAGTAGTAGAAGTATTTTAATAATAAACAATCCTTAAAAATTATTGTTTATTAGCTTAACGGTCATTGATATTACACTACCAGTTTGGAATACAGTTAAACCTAAAAATACTGTAAAATATCATTACACTACAATATTTTTTACTGTTTTCTATATTGCATTATTTTAAAATGTCATTTGTTCATTATTCCTGACATTTTAGCAGTCATTACTCCTGTCCTCAATGTCACATGATTCAGAAACCATTCTAATCATTCTAATTGGTGCAAAATTATTACCAGGTATTACTAGTGCTTAATAATTAATAATTATTTGAAAAAATAGGAAGTTCAAAATAACATCTTTTATTTGAAACCAAAATCTTTTGTAACATTATACATGTCTTTACTTCCTCTTTTCGTCAGTTTAATTCATCTTTGCTTAATAAGATTATTTTTATTATTATTATTATTATTACTACTATTATTAAACATTATTCACCCCATAGTTTTGAATGGTAATGCATCATGGTTTCCACAAAAATATTATGCAGCACAACTGTTTTCAACTTTGATAATTTTAAGAAATGTTTATTGAGGGTCAAATGATTTCTAAAGAGTGAAACAATGGCTGCTGAAAATTCAGCTTTGCCATCACATGAATAAATTATGTTTCAAAATATATTAAAATAGAAAACTTGTAATAATATTTCACAATATTACAGTTTTTACTATTTTTGCTCAAATAAATGAAGCCTTGGTGAGCATAAGAGATTTCTAAAAATCTTAATTATTCAATATATAAATGCAGCTGATATGCAGGCATAGCATGTTGCCACTGGAATCTTTTCTTTTGCATTGCTACATGAGTCCTCTCCCCCTATAACCTCTGCATGGTTCTTTACTTTCTCTCTGTCTGTCTCTCTGTCTCTGGCTGTACAAAGGCCTGCAGAAATCTGTGATCCATGGCCACAGAGAGACTGCAAAAGCGGGGTTTGTGTTGCTGGTCCTGGGGCGGTATATGTCCTATTCAGTCTCCAGAGAGCCCAGATACACACATGAAAAAAGCAAAGCCCTCCTGAGTACCTCAGACAACCAGAGTCACTGTTCCCCCTAAAAATCACACAAACCAGCCTTTGGATATTCTATTGACTCTCATATTCCTGCATTTCCCTAAACATTTGACATGTTTTTGCCTCTGAATTAGGACTTTCACGACTGCTTATTTTACCAATCAACTAAATTAGCAGTTCTAGACATGTGGTTAGTTTTCCAGGTTTTTAATTCTGACCAACTTTTTTTTCATCTTAGATACCTGCAATGCAGTTTGATTATACTGTGCTTTATTTTATTTCAGTTTCACTTTTACTTCTAAATACTTTATTTCTAAAATCACGGTTTCTGGTTTAAACCTGCTTTGTTTAGTTTGCCTAAATTCTAATAACACTCCCCATTTTGTTTAAATATTAAATCACTTTTCGCTTGACACCAGATTGTTGATGTGCAGAACACGTACTGGCTAGCGTTACTGACTGCAGAATATTATTTTTTTCTGGTATTTTATTTGTTTTTTAGTGCATAACTAAATATATGATGCATATTTTCAAAAGGCATTGCAATAAGCATTTTTATTCTGGTATTTTATTTATTATTTTTTAGTGTATAACAGAAAATATGATGCATTTTTTGAAAAGACATCTTAATAAACATTGGGGTTTTTGTTGTTGTTGTTGTTGTTGTTTTGAAGTTGTGTAGTTCCAGTTGGCAGTACTGCAGTTAAATCTATATGACCTAAATAATGAGACGGACAAAGTTGAGTTGTTATTCAAAGTTGAGCTGCTCTAGTAATGACTTTATAACAATAATTTAATCACAATGTCTTGTAACTTCATGAATATCTCCATTCAGCAATAATAATTCTTGAAGTCTTTTACATGTGATCCAGCAAAAATCAATAAACATTGTTTTCTGCATAACCAAACCCTTGTCTTGGCTCTTTCTTTATGCTTTAATTTATTTTATACAGTACATCCTTAAAACATGTTACTGGAATCAATTTAATATTTAGTCCACATAAACTGATATAACCATATCAGACTGTTTCTATATGCTACATAAGAATTAAGCATTTGACCAAGCGTCCATATAAGCATTAACAGTATTAAGCAAAGTATCTGAATACTTGAGCTAGCTCTATGTAATACAAAATAAAAACTTACAGATCTTCCTCGCATAGCAACCCTGGACCACACACCTTCTTCCATACTGTCCACTCAGGATATTTCATATCACAAGTTAGTTGTAGCAATATTAAAGAAAATCATCAACAAAGACAGACAGATATAACATGCATAAATACGTTAATATAATCAATTGTAAGGAATAAACATACACATACAACGTGTAAGGGATAATCAACCGCTAGCCGTGCATTAAAAGATTTTAATGCACGACGTGGAGGCAAAGAACCGCCAGACGCGAAGCGGTTGCCTCCGCGAAGTGCATTAAAATCCTTTAATGCACGGCTAGCCCCTTATTCCATGGTCATTTGCCAAGTTATAGACAAGTTAAAACTAGAATTGCTCTTTGCAGCGCAATATTTGACCGGAAGGGTAAAAATGATGGTTATTTTCGTATTTTCCTTAGCGCTAGAATTCTGCCAGCTTCAAATCAGACACAGAGATGAAATAGTGCGGTAAGACCACATTTATTTGAATGAATTCCCAGCAAACACAAAACGTTTTTACAACTTTTCACAACGTTGTATTTTGGTTGCAATTAGGTAATGTTGTAGTACAACGTTTTAAAAAACGTTTCAAAAACGTTTTTAAATATTTTTTCAAAATGTAACCAAAATAAAACGTTTTAAAAACGTTGTAAAAAATACCAACCTGGAATGTTCTCTTTAAGTAGTAAAAAAAAAACGTAAATATCACGTTTGTCTGCGACCAAAACGAAACCAGACCAAACTGCAACTTTTGAAAGACGTTGTATTTAGGCTACAACTGTCCATGGGCGCCGATTTATGTAAAACAAAATGCACAGAAATTAAGGTTCTTCCAGAAATTAAAAAGTCTAAAAAAAAAAAAAAAAAAAAAAAAAAAAAAAAAATTTAAAAAGCAGGAAAGAAAGAAA
>JAFVLL020030967.1:0-11690 GCA_021397915.2 Tor tambroides
CCTAATCCTAACCCTAACCATATGTACATATTGTTAATTAATATTACTCAGTACTTAAATGTATAATTACACTATAACAAGGACACCTTAAAATAAAGTGTGACCAAAATTTTAATTGAAAGTTGACCTGAATATTGTATAAACTTGGGGATGGGATCTTTGGACTTGTGCCAGGAAGTAACTACCAAGCAACCACCCTGAATACTCTAATAACTAGCAATGTGCTAACAACCACTTAAAACAACATAGCCAATGCATAGCAATGCCTTGCAACCACCTATGCTTTTTTCAGAATATCTAGTTTCTTTTAACAGTCCCACTTTATATTAAGTGGCCATAACTACTATGTACTTACATCAAAAATAAGTACTTATTGTGCTCATATTGTATTGCAAAACACTTTTGCTGCTATTGAGGTGGGATACGGTTAAGGTTAGGGACAGGTTTGGTGGTATTAAGTTGTAAGGGATGGGTCAACAGTGTAATTATAAATGTAATTACAGAAATTAAAAGCAGATGTAATTAAATGCAGGTGTTTTTAAAATATAAGTACAATGTAAAAACATGTATGTACACAATAAGTGCATTGTACTAAATGATTAATTTAAATGTAAGCACATAGTAGATAAGGCCACTTAATATAAAGTGGGACCCTTTTATCTTGGATTTACGATTTTCATACCGTAAAATCATGATATGTACTGTCATGTATCTTGTAAGAACACGCATCAGATCTTATTCATCCAATATTTGGCTTCATATTAAGCATTTAAGCACAGACATTGTATGCATGTTCTTCAAATAAAGCACATTATTTTAATAATCAAGCACTGTAGGTACACCTGTATAAAGTAGGACAACATACTCCAGCCTGACTTTGGATTTCATCCAGTACCTGTAGTGAGTTCAGCAAATCTATTCGAGGTCCCATTGAGGTCTTAAGCCTACCAATCAATGGGTTCACTGGTGATAAAGAGAAAACAAAAGTTGAGTTAAAGAAAGAAATGAAAAGCGACTTGTTTCCCTGGAGCGAAAAGTGGCTCTACAAACTTCCAGCTGGACTGACTTCCTCCCGTCTCTTACCATATCGCATTGGCAGCTCTTTAAAGTCATTGTAAAAGGGCTACGCCAGGAACACAATACACAAAACACTACCCAGCGAGTCAAACTTCCCATGGCACTGAGGCTGTCTGTGCCCTGATAAGAGGCCTGAAAAGAATGGATAAGTTTGGCAGCTCTGTGTGGCCCGGCCCTTTAGCATGGGGCGGATGATGGGTTAAACTGATTCCTAGAGGCCCTCAGCGAGTTAGTTACCTTTCAATTAGCCTCTGAATTTACACCTGGTAATATGGAACTAAGTAACTTTCCTAGCTCCAGATAATGACCTCCATACCAAGACTACCAGTTAGGACAGTGATGGAAAAACCCTGCCACTGTTGCTGCCCTACAGGGTTGAAATGGCCCACCTCTGTTCTAGAAAAATCTTGTCCTCTGGGGATACTGGGAAGGTACCAATTACAGACACCCAAAAGCCCTCTCCCCCTGCCCTGTGATCTCGTCTTTCCTCTTGGCCATAGTCCACCACTCCCTCCATTTCATCCAACTCCAGCTCCACCATAGCAATAGGAGGAGATCCAATTACACCTTCATCTGATAATAGTAAACATTGGCTTTTCTTTTAACGTCCAGTGAGGCAAAGCACGGCTCTGCTTGTGTAAACGGTGAGTCTGCTTTTTAGCTCAAGCCTTTACTCTCAGTTGCGTTTATCGTCATAAATAAATTAAAGTCCCAACAGATTGAGTTGATCTGATTTGTGGAAATGCATGTGGCATTTATGTCATAGTTAGCAACCAATGACATCATCTGAATGCTGTAACCAATAACCTTCCTGTAAGTACTCTTGTTGTTATGATTATATTAAAAGTTGTTGCTCTAATTATTTGCTCTGTGTTTACATATAATACAGCTATCCAAAAATTATGTTCATTCTAATTCATGTGCAATGAAAAACGTATGTATTGCCAGGGGCAATCATTTATGCTCTTGAAATCTTGGGTTAGATTTGTGTGAATGATAGATTTGAGAGCGTAAGCACTACCTTGGGACAATACTGGGAATTCTATGGCAGTTCATTTGCATTTACGATCCAACGCATCCAATGCATGTCGTAATGCAGAGGCTGTTGGTTGGAGTTATGTGCGGAATTAAAGGGGGGAAAACCAGAGACAGAAGCCCTAATTCAGATAGCAAGCCACTGAAAGTTCATCCTGCTGGGGAATTTTCCTGTGGTAAGAAAGCATTCATTAAAGCAGGTATATTATTGCCTACTTTCATGTAATTGAGGTTTTGGTACAGGGATAAGCATCTTCAGAAGCATAGCCTCTCATCTACAAGAGACTTCTGCCCCACCCACAGAGCTCAAACCCACCTGAAGCTTGAATCCCCACTCCCCTTCATTTGCAACCTCATAAAATACAAACTCCACGGAGCTACACCCACTTCCTTAACATTCCTGAAAGATTTTCCATACAAAGTATAGTAAACAAACCCTGCCAGTTAGTGTTATTTCCTTTCCATAGTAAATCATAGTGCGTGAGGTAGATATTCTGTGCACGTCTGAAAGCTATTTACCGGTTACAGCACAGAGGAGAACAAAGGAGATGATGCACAATTCAAAATAAAGCTTCTAAAAATGGCTTTTCATCCTGATGTATAGGAAAACCTTTTGAAGTATTTATTTGTTTCGATTTTAACGTTGGTAGTGTATGTAAATTATCAATATGTGCTACTTGGCCCCAGATATCCTTTATTTGTCAGCACGATTCCACCGGATGATGCAAAATTTGTCATAACTGTGTTATCAGCACACTTTTGGCAGTACCAGGGCTTTTCTTAAAACTATAGATCAAACACAACACAACACTACATGTTTTTCAGCATGGGAATTCTGTAGTTCGGATCACTGTAGTTCGGCGTTGGAAAAGCACACAATCCCAGACTCTTATGCAGGTGTGTGTGAACCAGGAGCCAGGGGTGAGTGACAGGGGAGCTGTGAATGTCTGTGAACACAAGTGAGGTGTTAAGCTGAGCCTAGCTGCAGCTGAGGACAAGACAGATGTGAGGAACGATAAGGATGGGAGTGGAATTTTCCACCGCAGCGTAGCTGATGGAGGAAGCTGGAAGGGCAGGGCTTGCTGCTGGCACACAGCTGTTTGTTCTTAAAGAGCTGCATTTTGCAATTGTATCTGATTTCCTGGTGGCATGCTGGCAGCTTCATAGATATACACTATGCACTCAATGCCTCTCAGCCTGAAAATACCTTGAAATCTTCAAAGCAAAAGAATTAAATCCTGCATGCATGGTGTTATTTAACAACAGAACTGCAAAAGATTAAGAGCTAAAATAAAGTACACAAGTCCATTTATAAACACTGCAAATGGTCAGACAAACAGATCACTCCATTGGTTGAGCCAGTGTTGGTTTTGAGCTTGTCTGGATGCTCAAATGAATGCAGCAGTTTTTAATAGTTTATACTATGATACAACCCAAAGATTTTTTTATTGCTTCAAAAGCTAAATGCAGACTAAACTGAGTTTTCAATATTTCTCCTAAAATCCATTGACATTAAAACAGACACAGAGACAATTGCTGATATACGGGAAGACTATAAAGCTATAAAATGAACATGACTGGCATAGCTCATTTATTTTGGTCTTGAGAGAATTCGAGGAGAAAGGTTTGAGCTCATAATGAGATCTCAGACTTTTGACTGCATACTTTGGTATCTTGGTCAATCTAAACTGAGTTTAAAATACAGTTAAGACGTAAACTCTAAAACTCTAGAGACAAGTGTGTGAGATTACTATGGTCTTTTCCTAGTAGAAACATCTGAGAAGCAATACTTTGGGCAAAGTCTTGCTTTGCTCTCCATTTAACCTCCATTTTTTTTTTCTTTCCTATGGGAAAGCAGGTTATGTACTGTTGTATGTTAGCATGGTCTTAATTTGCACTGTTTGAGCACATTTTAGAGAACAAGAAACCCGGGATCTTGTCTGGAATGACTTTTAATAAGCACAATAAAGTTCTCTTGAACCAGGTGGATCACATCCCTCACGTCTTCATCATAAACTAATGGAGACGAGCGTCAGTGATTGCTTTTTACAGCCTTTTTCATTTAACCAAGTATAACGGGGGTTTTTTGTAGCCCTTTGTGCTTTTTCTTTTAACAAAACTGTATTCAGAAGAAGGTTATGGCACAGATTTCTTGGTAGCCACGAACCGCCTCCGACTGAACAGCCCAGCCCAGAACGGCAGAGTCTTACATGTAGCACATCTCCTGCAGGCATACTTGCTCAATTCACCTCTATCTAACACACATACACGCACACAAACACGAGAGAACTCAGCTTGTCCCAGCAGGCTGAGCAGTTGTGCTTTGTTTCAACACTGGAATGCACGATTGAGAAAGCGTTTCACCGCAAAAGCCTCCCAGCCATCCCTACTAGTAATCAGATCCAGTCTGACAACCCCACTCCACATGTGTGCACTGTAACACACATTTATCTTGAAAGTAAATTCTATAGAATTATATACTACTGTACAATTTGATGTATGTCTCAGCACTGTAAACAGGAAACAAAATAAATACAGAAATCAATATTTTTTAAACGAAGCATTAGCACTCATTAAATTAAGTTTTGAGGAAGTGATTTGTGAATAGTGATGGGGATTTTGAGCCATCGCAGTGAGTCAAATCTTATGAATTTGTTCACTAAAAAGAAGAGATTTTTAGATTCATTCACTGATTCCTTCAGTTAGCCATTTTGCAGTTCACATTGTTACAGCAGTAGGTGGTGACAAGTGAGTGTCTTTTTGTGTGTTATTATGAGACATCTGAATCTTTAATTCAACTGAACTGTCATTCACAGCCAAAACAAGTCTTAATATCATTTTATAAAATGTGTGTGCTCACAAATCTACTAAAAGAATCCATAAACAGTTTTTAACCTATCATAAGTCTCTCTCTCTCTGCTATAGGCAGAAAACATAAGTCTCAAAGAAAGAGTTTACAGTGAACACAATATGAGTCAGTGCATGGTAAGAAGCTAGAATGATTAATTATTTGTTTAAATACACCAATTATTTCACAAACAAAACACCATTTGAGATTACTTGGGATTCTGTATCTTCATCCAGCCTTCTCAGATCCAACAATCAAACCAAGTGCACTTCTGTCTCCTCCTCTCTGCAGCCCATGAGACCTTTCTGCTTTACATAAGATTATATTACAATAACTAGCTTTCATCAACCCTCCATCTTTCTCCTCATTTATACCATTCTCAGCACTAAGTAAAATCAGACTAAAATTCTAGGCTCTCCCACAGGAAATTCTGACTCTGTAGCTGATTTGCTTGTTTTCAATAACTTTCTGGATCATTCTTCCTCAGGCGAAACTGCATAACCAAAAGGTGTTTTAAATGATTACAGACATTTACATCTGTCAAAGCAAAAGCAGCTGCCAAATATTAAACGACACATAAAACAAAAAGGCTAAACACCCCTAAAATAAGACAGACTCACGCATATGGCGCGTCAATACTGCATATCGTAGATACATTTCTATTTGTGGTTGTTTTTAGCTGGCTACGGTTTCGGAAATTAATATCAAATGTGGCTCTGTTTGCATAAATCAAAACAGCCTAAGCGCTGAATGCATTTAAACTGTGTACACTGACCACTTCACAGAAAGTCAAAGCTCTGTGGCTCTGTTGGGCACTGCTCTCTGATGATGCATAACACAACGTTCTGTCAAAGAGGAAAGTGACTTGAGATGGAATAAGATTTAAAAAAAGGTCTGTGTGACTGAAGCGACCCACAGAAGAGGCCGAACCTGTCACTCCCTCTTAAGTTGTGGTTGATTCTCAAACCACTCTGATCAGTTTGATTTGCATTGAGTGCTCATATAGTTTGTGTGTGTGACTATGTATATGTGTATATGCAATGGCAGGTGTATATCCATGTGTTGAGAGTGGCTCTGGCAAAGAGAGGCACATGAGTTCAAATGAGTCTCGCTTGCCGGGATTAAACAGGATCAAATGCTGTACAAACTAACCAGTTGAGCCAAACCAAGAGTCAACCTTGCACCCAAGCTGTAGCACAATGGCTACCGGTGTGTGTTGGTTTTGCTGCTCTGAAGACAACACATGGGTAGTGGTTCCCTGAGGGACCTTCAGCTACAAAAAAAAAAAAAAAAAACACAAAGGCAGAAACATTAAGCTTTCGGGTGCAAAGGTTACCATCATGGCTTCCCTTAACAAGATGTGGCTACAGAAGAACTCAAAGACTGGCTTGTGTTAACAGACTGAGCTGCGTGTGTACATGGACAAAGGAATGTGAGAGACGGGGCCAGAGGTGCGAGCTGCCCCTATAAAGCTCTCTGCTAATCTTGGCCGCGAGTACTGAGTACACAGAGCTCGAGACAGACAACGCTGGAGCAGTTTGAAGAGATGGGGGCGCACACTGACACATCGTTCCTGCATCACTAAGCAATGTGTACATGTTACACTGGTCTTCAGTCATCCCTTATGCTTTTAATTGATCTGTCTACCTTTCCACTGGTAGGCCAGTTTACTTTGAAACAGCCAGAGAAAGAATGAAAAAGACAATATTTGGGGATTTTAGACTGTTAGACTTGTAGAACCCTCTGGAGAACCTCTTGGCACCTCAAACTCAAAGTGCATCAACTATCCTGTTGCATACTCAGGGTACGTCAATACAATTTAAAGGGTTAGTTTACCTAAAAATTAAAATTCAGTCATTGATTACTCACCCTCATGTCGTTCCAAACCCATTTTTGTTCATCTTCAGAACACAAATTAAGATATTTTTGATGAAATCTGAGAGCTTTCTGAGCCTGCATAGACAGCAATACAACTACCACGTTCAAGGCCCAGAAAGGTAGTAAGAACATCCTTAAAATAGTCCATGTGACATCAGTGGTTTAACCTTAATTTTATGAAGCTACGAGAATACTTGCAGTGTTTTCCAACCTTACAGTACAAATTTTTGGTGTCCACCTAATCTAGCCCATCCAAATTAGGTCTTGGCGTCTCTACTAATGAGCTGAATTAGGTGCGTTTGATTAAAAAGAGTTTAAAAATGTGTGCTGTTGGTATGCCCCAAGGAACAGGGTTAGGAAACACTTCTTCTTCTTCTTCTTCTTCTTAGCATTTGCATTGCATGCCCAGCCATAGAACAGTGTCACTGAATCGTGTTCAGTGGGCACTCATTGACAATGTGCTGCATGGTTTCTGGTTCCCCACAGCTAGGAAACACTGATCTACAGTAAGTAACCACAAATGATGCCTCATGTACCTTCATTGTTGACAGTGTAGCAGCATCATGCAAAGTAAGACCAATAATAAAAGAAACCAATAAGGATATACTTTAATGTAGATATTTGAGAGCCTCAAAGCAAACTTGGCCCTAACTCTCGAAATGAAAGCGCCACTGGGCAAGTCGCACCTGAACAAACATTTACTGTACTATAGTCTCCATGTTTGCATAAGTTATATGGATAACCTTTATACTTTTTCAAAAGTCTTTTTTCCCCATTTTGCCAGTTCAACTGCTCCCTTTGGGATGTGCAGGTTTAGAGCTCTTACTGTGCTTATAATTAATAGTTTCTCATGGGAATCAAATGCGACAGCCAAACTCCATTCTGTATAATTAAAAAAAGTCACAAGTCCCCTCACTCAACAGCTTGCTAGTGTGGCCCTATTGCGGTGCTTTGCTGTCTGAATGACAGGGCCCTTGTGAAGTTGTCCAAGTTGTTTGCTCAGCCCAAGCAAAGAGTTCTGGAATGGCAGCAATAACAAGCCTGGATGTCTGGAGGGAATGATGTCAACCCCCTAGTTCTGGATCAGAGCCTGGCACGGATCAAGGGACCGAGGGGAGGGGGGCAGCCTCACCCACTGTCAAAATTACATACAGTTGGCTTGCTCCCCTGCAATGTTACAGCATAAGTGAACCGACTGAATGGGCCATTCATGCCTTTTCCCTTTAGCACACCATTAAAACACAACATGTTTGAAAAATGGACGCTGATGAAAATACAGCAGGCTGAGGAGAGCTACATGCAAGCTAATATGAAGGGTTTCATAATATTCAGAGGAAACGATGTACAGTTGTATTACTAGATCCTGACAGTGATGAGAGTATTAACATGGATTTACATGGACTGACATATGTAACATGACATTGCAGACAACCAATCAAAAGCAAAAAGGCAAAATGTTTAACCAGCAGTAGCTCAGAACTAGTGGAAAAATAAACATCACAACCACAAATCACTTCTACTGAAGTTTTTATTTGGTGGATTACAAGATATGACCCAGACGTGAAGTTGAAGAAGCTAAGGATGCAGCACATTCACAGCAGGACTTTTTCTAAAGGATTTGTCTTATTCTTTGGTTTAAAAATGGAATTTGCTCTCTTTGCTCTGAAAATATTTCATTGCCAGGAACTCCTGAAAGGAGTCTTTGAACTGAGGGGTACTGTCATCACCTCCTAGGAGATCAGGCATAATTGCCTTGACATATCCACAGGGAGAGATAACCAGGACTCTGAAAGATCCAGCCTGCTCATCCAATAAGGCAACCCCCTGTCAGCCTAACTTTAAGTAGTAACAGAGGCATACATTTGCTGTAGACTACTGTCTACTCCTATGCCCTTTCCTTCTTGGGAATACCACTACTTTATGAATCAGATGAGGGCATGGTACATAATACTGCCTGGTGTCATCCAGGCAGGTTCTTCAAGTAGTATAATACGTGTTATTAAATACTGTGGTACAATTGCAAAGAAGCAGTACACTGTAAAAAAAAAAAAGAAAAAAAAAAGTTGAGCCAACTTAAAATTTTAAGGCAACCAGCTTCAGCAGATTTTTGAGTTTTCTCAACTTGTTGTTTTACGTTTATACAACAAAAAGTTGAGAATCTCCACCAAAAATTAGTTGAGAGAACTCAAAAATCTGCTGAAGCTGGTTGCCTTAAAATTTTAAGTTGGCTCAACTTTTTTTTTTTTTTTTTTACAGTGTAGGCATATTTGTAAATTAGTAATATTTTGATCAAATAGTAGGCGCTTTGCACTGGAGGAACCTTTTCATAGTTCCTAGAACTATTGGCGGAAGTTCCCGCTTTTTGGCATGTCCGCACCGCAGGAACTAGGAACGTATTTGGTTCTAGGAACTCCGTTTGGGGGAACTAATTTAGCTCCTACTTCAGAGAAGGGTCTAAAACAGTTCTATAGGAACTACCAGTGACATAAGTGTATGCTGATTGGCCAAAAGTATTTGAAACACCGGCTACCCGGATTTTTAAAAAGCCATGTAAAAATATTTACTCCACGAACACGGAAAACTGCGATATAGGTGTTTACCTGTTGTCTGCATGCAGTGTTGTGTTCTTTTCTCAGCCTCGATGATAACACTACAAGTTGTCATAGGAGATTGTCAGATTTTCATGCTCTTTTAATTGACTAAATTGTGCATTTACTTTTCATCTCCGTTATCACAAAACCCAAGACACACAACAAAAACAGCTCCGAACATGGCATCCTCCATTCTTTGGTTGTTTATGTTTGTAAATGCCGTGAATAAAGACGTCACGGACGGCCGCTTCAGAGTTCCTGCTGCTGGTGTGAATGCAACCAGGAAAACGGCCTGAGTGAGAAATTGGTTCTCTAGGAACCACCCTGCTGGCTAGTTCCTAGAGCTAAGTTCCTAGAACTATCCGGTGCGAAAGCACCTAAATATGACTGAGCAGTTTGGTTGCATTAGGCACCAAAGGTAAAAAATGCCTTTACAAATGCTCACATTCTGCTTTAGATAAATGGAACGATTCAGTCAAGGATGTTCTCTGGAAAAAAAAAAAAAATAATAATAATATTTTGGACCACCACTTCCCAAATGTTGGGCGCCCTGAATTTCCATAAATCAAACAGCACCTCCAGTGAGCACTCGTCATTCATGACATGTATCTGAATGGGCAGTAGGTCCAATGGATGTGGTCAGAAAGATGAAGGAGGATACAATCTTTGGTCTGGCTGATAAAACAAAGGAAATTGCACAAGCAGACTATGTTTATTGATAAATGGGCCTGAATCTAGGCACGTAAGTGCCAGTCATAAACAACCACCAACAAAAAAAGACTATTAGACAAAAAAATACAGCATGTGGGCATGAGGAACATTCAGATAGGATCATTAGCATAATTTTCAAATGACACTAACACAGAAGCTAGGCTATTTCTGCAATGGACATTTTCAGAGGAATACGAAGATAGCTGTAAATTTCAGAAAAGTCAAAAAATCTATCTTTGCAGTGTCTTCAAAAAGGCATTTGGAAGATTTATACAGCTAAGCATGCTCTGAAAAATCATCTGAACTTGGGGGAGTGTGAATGGGGTTCATTTGGAGTTCTGTAAATCAAGTCAGATTTCCAGCAGAGAGGAGAAATATGTCAATGGAACTGGCAGAGGAACAGTCTGTTGGAGACATGTTTAATAAGGCTAAAGAGATGTAGGGGGGACGGGAGCCGATACCAGACCAGACCTTTACCTCCACTCGCCAGATCTCACTTGCCTCATCCATCTTCAGCAAATATTTAGTTACTGCTCAAGATCTGTGGACAGCCATCATCATCATTCTGCGAAAGAAATCAATTCTTCTCGCACTCCACCCCAGTTTCATACTTTTAGTCCTTCAGAAATCAAGCAAACTTCAAGACTGTAGAAAGCAAATTCATGTGAGCATTCAAGATGTTGCAGTCCTGTTATTTTCTAAAATAGTTAGAAAAGAAGCATTTAAAAGTGAAGAAGATGAAGTGTGAAAAAAGGAGACACTGAAAAAAACAAACACTAATGATGGTTAAATAATTCCGGTTATAAACCCTGTCAAACCACTGCAAGATAAAAACTGTATTCATGAGAAAAGTAATGTAACCTGATCTGTTGTCTTACATGCCAAATGAGGTGACATCACTTCCCCTTGGCAGGCTTACAAACACTTAATCATCAACCTGCCTGAAGGAAAACGGCATGTGGAAAAAAACAGCCACAGTAATGATAATAATTATGTCTGCTACTATAATGAGCATTGCCTAAGGCTCACAGCACATAGCACTGAACCAATGACCTGTCACAATTCACAGCTCATGCCTAACCAGAGACATATGTGAGTTTTAACCCAAGATACATTCCTCTGCCCTTAGCACTACAGAGGTGAGATTTATTTAAGTAACTGGTACATTTGAGACATTTCAAAACATATACGTTCGTGTAGGATTTTCAAAGAGTTATGGAACTGTGCAACTGTCATTTGCACAGATGCAGTAAATAACATAACATCCAGACGAATGTGACCAGTTTGGGTCATGTACAGTATCTCGAATATGTCTACAGTCCAAATTCTGGGTCGATTCACTGAATTCTTCACATACAGTATATTCTCTAAAAACAACATATCTCTGCATGCACATATTCCGCTGCATGTAAGGTTTGAAGATATCATAATATTTTCAATTACAAGTAATTGTGCACTTAAGGTAAGAGAAGGCATTAAAGGCATTAAAACCCTGCCCTGGAAAGGTTTGTGCTCAAGCACGCAAAACTTTTGAGAACACTACTGAGAAC
>JAFVLL020030969.1:0-19654 GCA_021397915.2 Tor tambroides
AATCATGTCATTGGTTTACTTGGAAATTTAACTGAAATAACTTTTAAAATGTTCCCACTTCATTAAGTTACTTTCAAGCATATCTCTTTTATTATGGCTTTTGATTGTGTTACTTGTGCGTTTTATTTTCTTTCCCTGAAAACCTTCCCTGGAAGTGTTGATCTATGGATCTTTTTTTGTTGTTGTTGTTAAATGTTTCTTTTAAGTCCAGTACATTATTTTTAATCAAAGGATCTTCATCACATCCTTTAGCTTCTTGAACTATATGTCCTGAAAGGCAATGTAAATATCTATGCATTCATTAATTAATTAAACATTTCTTCAGAGAAATTAGCTAACTCGATCATACAAGGATCACGAGGATGCCTTTTATACCTAAACAGGGACTGTATTTTGTAAACGTATGTAGTTTTTTCATGTTTTCCAGTCTGACTCACAGTTTCTGCCTCAAACAGCAACAAAGGTTGCTCTTTTTTAAGTGTAATCACTGCACATTAAGTGTAAAACAACTGTTGGATCAGGAATGAAGAGACGGGGAGTCCGGGGTGAGGGTGAGGAGTGGTTTATTAATGATGTCGCTTACTAGTCAAACAGAAGTGGAGAAGAACTATCACAACTACAGGAGTTTATGGGTGATTAGGCCATTGTGAATACCAGTGGAAAAAAACATGAAAGGGCATAAAACAAGGAAAATAATATAAAGAAGAGTGTATACTTTGCTTTTTTGCCTTTTAAAATGTAAAACAAAAATAATGCAGCAACATGCAACCGCAAAAACAGCAACAACCCTAACCCAAGCTGCAGCTTTTCGCACCTATAATAAACAGAAAGCGTTTCTATTAATTCATGGTGTGACAAGTTGTTGCCTTTGTGACCTTAATCCTAATGTTGAAGCAGTTTAGTTATAACTTATTGTATTTGTGAATTATTATAATATATTATGTGATATATTATTAATATGAAAGGCCGACACACCTTATATCTAAATAACTGAAACATTTTTGACATAATATAGTGTTTAATATAGTCAAATTTGAGACATTTATGAGTAAAGTATAATCCAGATATAAACGGTCATGCTGAATAACTGTACCTGCTGGGATTGTGGCTTTCCGTATCTCACATCCGTAACGAAGTGCTCACAGTTGTTTGTGAGCAGACCGTATGGAAGTGTCTTCCCCACAAGGCTTTCTGCTTTCTGTAGTATATCTGGAATGGGAAGTGGCTGATGTTGCTTATCTAGGACATTGTTGATCCGGTATTTATCGCCATTAAGCACATCCTGCAGTGGTTCTTTCTTCACTGTGGCCTCGTCGTGTAGTACTGACTTCACACGGCTGAGTCCAGCATTGGCCTGCTCAGCTATAGAGAAAGAAATGGAAAAGTAAAAACAATCATAACTCATGAGACTTCAGTGGAAAGTTTCAGATTCAATACAAGTTCAGCTCAATAGGCAGCATGTGAAGCATGTTTAAAAAACCTCACAGGATCGGACCACGTGAATCACATTCCCGTCTCCAACATAAAGCGCCCAGTGCTGATATAGACCTCGAGAGATTTCAATGAGGTCTCCAGGCTCTGGCTCCTTATCCTATAGGAGACAATATATCAGGCGTAATATTAAAAACAGCTACAGTTTCATTTAAATCTGTCAAATATATCATATACTGTTTATCTAAAATAACAAAATACCATTACACTTGTGACTGGATAAAAACAAGAAAAAAAGTGAAAATGTTAAGTTTGCCTAAAAATAGCTGCTGTACTTGTTTCAGGGTAAAGGCTAGAAGGCATACGTCTGGTGCTACTGGGCATGCGCAGATCAATACAGCGTCATTTTTGTCACACTGTACAACAATAATTACTATTTTTTTTCATTATTGTAAGGGGTAGGTTTAGGGTTGGGGTAGGTGTAGGTGTAGGTGTAGACATTAATAAAACACAATCTAATAGGTAGAAAATTAATTTCATTGTTCGTTTCCGGTCGGAGCTGTATCCCTTCTAGCCACAACCTTCAGTCTCAATTCCAAGAACGCAGAGAACGGACTTGTGTTTTAGTAATTTTAGTAGTTTTGTGTTTTTAGTGTCATTGAGGTACTATTATAATTTTTATTAATATTTTGAATTGGTTTTAATTTGATATTTTATTATTCATAAATAATATTGATTTTTTTTTAATTTTAGTAATTTTGTTGTGTGTTTGTAGTGTCATTGTGGTACTATTATAGTATTATAGTTTACTATTATGATTTTTATTAATATTTTTTTACTAAAATTACAAAAAATAACAATAAATATTATTTATAAATAATAAAGGATATAATAAACACTGATTTAAAATGATAAAAACTATAATAGTACCTCAATGACACTAAAATGACACTAAAAAACTATAAAATTACTAAACTAATACAAAAAAATAATAATAAATATTTATAAAAAATAATGAATAAAATATAAAATAAAAACCAATTCAAAATATTAATAAAAAATCATAATAGTACTTCAATGACACTAAAAACACAAAACTACTAAAATTGTAATATATATATATATATTTTTAGGATGGATAGTATGCACTTGGGACGCAGGCCTTGTTTCAGAGAGGTTTCAGCTATAGAAGCTCGCTCTCTTGCGCCCTCTCATGACTGGGAGTAAAATTACCACTCACAGCTCACTGGATCTGTTACACTCTCTCTGTTTAAATCTAGATTAAACACACATCTCTTTTCAGTTATATCTGATCAAAAGCACATTAACATTCTTTTGCTTGAAATGTTATGAACAGCAGCTGCACTAATTATTCTCTATCTGCTTCTGAAACAAGAGATTACACAAGCTCCAGTTCTGAATCAATATATTTCCTTACATTATTATCATTTTAATCACAACATATGATCATTGCTGTTAATTATGTTCACCATTTCTGTCTGAATACAGGGCATTAATTAACTGCATGATTTGTATGATCCTATGATTGCACAGACACTATTGGAGGAGAGCTGAACTGAATGATTAATCATCACTGAACTGACTTTAGCTGGAAAAATGACTTTGTTGTTGTCCTCTTGCATTATTGACTAATTATTTTCCTGTTTGACACGGTAAAGCTGCTTTGACACAATCAGTAGTGTATAAAGCACTATAGAAATAAATAAATAAATAAATAGATAAAAGAACTACATTTCTGCCACATAAATATCACTTAGAGTCACGACTGATAAATTACTCTTAATTGTAATGTAGAAACATTCATTTACTGTGATGTGTATTGTGAAAAGCACTATACAAATAAATGTGAATTGAATTATTTTATTATATTATTATTAAAGTGTTATTTTAAAGTGTGACAAATGAATGAAATGACTCAGACCAGAAGCCCACCTCAGCTGAAATCCAACAGCACAAGCAGGTCTTGATGATGGCACTGACAAAACTAAATGAATAAACACAAAAAATGACTGTAATCTGTGTATCTCATGTGGGGCAAAAGGCACACCATAAAGAAAATCTGCTTTTACCAACTCCCATAGTCTGTGATTACAGAAATAATAGTAATACTTTACTTAAAGCCTTTATGTACAATGCATTGTCAAGGTATTAATAATCTATTCTGTTATGCATTATATCTTTTAATAAATAATTTTAACCAAAGTTAAAATGCATTACAAAATTTAAAAGTTTGTTTGTCTTATGTTTTAATGCATTTCCAACAGTGTAACAATGAACAGATGAATATTAAAATGTATTATAACTGTGTTTATGATTATTCATGAGATCATATAGTGCATTATAAGGAGCATTACGAGGCAAAATTAATACACTAAAATACTTTTATAACTCATTATGAACAAAGGCTTTAAGAAAAGTATTAACAAATATATTTATTTTTATTGAACACTGACGCAACAACACAATTTGTGTGTAAATTAATTGTTACTTTAGATGTTATCTCTACAGTTTATGGACTTTTCAGGCAAGAGAAGCAATAAGATATATTGAAATTGTTAGGATGGCTGTGTCTGCTGCACATTGACCTAGCATCTCCATATTTAAGCAGTCCTGCAGAACCTTTACTTTACAGTATTTCGTAACTGTCATGATGCTCTTTAAATATACGCAGAAAGATCCTTGAGAAATCCCAAGTGTGCCGCCCTCAAAACCAGTTCAAACACAATAAACCCTTTTAATACAGACCCAGATTACAGACTCTCATTAGCAGCTGTACATGTGCATATAGGTCGAGCTATAACACTGTTGTTCTTACTCTCTCACTGTACATGATGAAGCATATTTAAGATGAAATGCAAATGTATTCATTTTATTATAAGATGAGAGATTATAAGGCCACTCAGAGTATGTAGCCTACTTTTTGTGTACACATGTTTTCAGTTGTATGTCTTTTTTCTGAATTTAGAATACATTTTAATTCAAAAGGTTTTTTATGAATCACAATTTGTTTGTGAAAAACATTTGTACACAGATTTCATACACCAATTTGTGCACACGCAGTGAATATACAAATGCACAAATATCTCTTTTGCATAATTTCATGTACAGCATGTATGTAAAGTTCTTGTACAGTCTCAGTTTGTGTATGTGTAAGCAACTAGGTATAGTAGTTATAGTATTTATAGTATATGTATAGTCAGATGGTCTATTGTTTTTCCTATACTTGCATTGTTGTATGTTTATGTATGTTTAACTGGTATGTAGCACCGTGATCCTGCGAGACACGACATTTCGTTCCACTATATGTCCATACATGTAGCAGAATGACAATAAAGCTCAACTTGAACTTGAATGAGACCAACTGTTTCTTACCTGCTGAACCTTTCTGATAATCGCTGTGTCTTGTCTCTTTTTGTCTGTAATGGAAAAGAGAAATCAGAACCAACTGTTAGTCTTTATGTAAACTTAAAACGCAGTAGAAAAGTGCATCAATCATTATTAAGGTATTTAAATATTAAAATGTAAACGTAATATAATCCTGAACTAATTCTACACAGATCAGAGTAACTCACCGCGGCTGATCTCTCAGAAATGCCAGGGGCAGGAGCACCCAAGACACTCTGGAGTGAAGAGGCTGTTTGACGGACAGCTTCTGTAGGCTGGTCTTTTTCCACTGCTGCTGGAACAGTGGTGGTGCTCCTGCCCTGGTCTGCACTGCTCTTTAAAGACTGCTCTGCTAAAACTTCTTCTTTTTGTACTTGAGTACTTGAGTTCACGTTCGATGGATTTCTCATGCGTAGTGTACTACTTTAGTCATATGAGTGCTATTTTATAGTGTGATTAGGCCACGCCCTTTAAAAGGGTGGAGTTTCCAAAAACAGGCCAGTCAGGGCTGACCAATGAAACACTGCTGACCACCTCGACATGCTTCTATCTCAACCAATCATAATGCATATTCAACATACTGTATGTGTCCTTTTAGGGCATTCAAATATGTCCCCTAGATGTGAGTATTTAATGCAAATAATGTTCTAAGAATTCAGGACGTCTAAGAAGTTAAAATAACATTTTCTTGTTATTTGTCATAACTCTTTCACTTCTGTCTTGCACACACACACACATTAAACAGATTTCCTGTTATCTCTCAACTCATCGAAACCTCAAGCATACTGATGAGGCATTTAGAGAAGAAAAGAACACTCTTTGGTAGAATAAACCAAATAATAATAATAATAATAATAATAATGATGATGATAATGATAATAATAATATTTCAGATAAAAGTAAAATTTCCTCCACAATGTTCTAGTTCAACTTTGAGAAGGTTATCCATTTGAACACAGCAGCGTCATATAAAAGTGATATTTGTTAACCAGGTATAATTGTCACAATCCCAGACTTTTGTTTTTGAAGTGTGCAAAAAACTTGATTCTGTTTTTCATGGCACCTTACGTTTTATTACTGGTTGTAGTTATCAAACACATCATTGTACTTTATATGAGAAGGCTGAGCTATCATCGTTGTATACTCGAAGGAGGTTTAATTGGTATTGTTTTATTTATAAGTCTATTTGTGGTCTAACTCCATCTTATTTGTCTCTGAGCTTTTCTAAATCAAAGGTATGCTACAACCTACTTTCCAATGATCAGTTATATTTTAAAGTCCCTCGGGTTCGAACAGAGCTTGGAAAAAAGGTTTTTGGATATAATGCATCTTTGGCTTGGAATAATCTACAAAGCATTCTAAAGCTGCTTCCATCATTACATGAATTTAAGCTACTTTTGTGTGTTTTACCCTTTGGTGAATTGTTGTTGTGATCTTTGATTTTGTGTTTTGTGTTATGATGTAAATTTTGTATATGCTATGTTATTTGTTGCTGCTTTCTTGGCCAGGTCACTCTTGCAAAAGAGATTTTAATCTCAACGAGTTTTTAACCTGGTTAAATAAAGAAATGAAATGAAAAGTGTGTTTCCTGGTGATGGGAAGTCCAGTTCTTTTCTGCAAGCCAGTTGTTTTGGACAGTTTGTTTCAATGAACTGGTTAAAAACAAATGGTTCAACTGTTATTTTATGCTGTAACGTAATCGTAATAATGTAATGACTATCATCCCGGTGTGCTGACATTTTATCCTACCTGTCAGATTGTCCTACCAGCGTTTACTGCGCATGCACACATCAATATTGAGACTTGTAGATGTTAATAAAACACAATCTAATAGGTAGAAAAAATGTATTAATTGTTGGTTTCCGGCCGTTGCTGTATCCCTTCTAGCCACGACCGCAAATAGCACCTTTACTGTATTTGCATTACTGTAAGGATAGGTTTAGGGTTGAGGTAGCGGTAGATGTTAATAAACCATCATTTGACAGGTAGCATTTTTCGTTGTTGAATTGTACTACCTACTGTTTTAATGTGAGGTAGCACAAATCGACAGAACACCGGGCCGGGATGAAAATACACTCAACATACTCAAATATATACTGTAAGTCAGTAAACATAACTTCAGTCAGTTAAATCATTATCATCATGATCTGATAAGGTTCTTACAATTAGGTTTTGCAACTAAAGCACCCAAATACAGGTATGTGTTGTGCAAACGAGGAAGTTTTACAAGTCTTGAAGATAAAGTGAATATACTAGTCCTCATCAGCGCAGAAACCATGATCTACTCACTATGCATAATCCATTATGATTAATTTGTTATTAACTAGTAAACCTACACATTATTAACAATTATAGTTTTAAGCAGTGTATTGTAGTATGTTAAATGCTACACTCTAAGAAATGTCTGTAAAATAGGGCACAGTGTACTGTGTTAATATGATTTTTTAATATGATAAATTTTCACCAGCATTTTACCTGTATTTTACATATTGCATTTTGATAGAGTCAAAATCTGATCAAAGTCATCTGATCATAGTCATGTGACCAACAACTCTCTGTAGCTTTGCACATTTACAAATACAAAAATTTTAGAACAAAAAAATACAGCATATTTTCATATTCAAAAATACTACTTCAAAAGAAAAGAAAAAAAAAAATCTAAAAAATGAGTGAAATCCAAGTCCTCATTTAATCCTGGATACATATTTGCCTTTAATTTGTAAATCCAAAATGTCACTCTTTGATTAAGTTTAAGTTCTTTATTGCCTTTCCTAATGGTGATGTTTATATGATCAATACCTTGTATTCTAAGGATTGAAGGATTACTAGTATGCATTAATTTAAAATGTTTTGCCATAGGATATTCTTCATTACCCCTCCTAATGGCATATTTGTGTTCAGCCAATCGGTCCAGTAATCGTCTTTTTGTTCTTCCAACATAGAACACCTTACATTGAGGACATTCTAGTCTATAAATAACATGTGTAGTTTGACAATTAATAAATGTCTAATAGAGTAAACCTTCATATACGGTAGTCTGAGAAGTTCCCAAAACACTGCTAACCACTACTCCATTGCCACAGTGAGTCACGTCACACAAACACACGCCATCTGTGCAGACATTCAGCACAACACAAGTCCTACTCAGAAGTTTGGGAACTTTCCTGTTGAGTAACCAGACAGGTTGAAATGATTTCCCAGACATACTTTGCCTACGCCTGTAAAGTGTTTTAGAGCGAGTGTACTGTAAATATCTGTGGCCGCTGATGTTGTTATATCGCTTCTCCTCAAGAGTTCTTCACCTACAGAACTGCCTCCTGTGTGCCAGTCCTTCACCACAGAATAAACTCATGAAATGAAGTGCAGACAAATCACAGAAACTGCTAAAACTGGCCGTTTTAATTGTGTAAAGCCTGACATAAGAAGTAATGAAATGAACACCTTTAGATAAAATATTACAAAACATTTGCTTCTATGGCTCATATAGTCTGATAAATTGAGAATATAGAGGGAAAACTTGTTTATTTTTATTCAGAGTCAAACTGAGCAAAAATATGAAGTTTTTGCAGATGCTGATATTCCTATGATGAAATTCTGGTGCTTGTAATGTAAACCAGTGACATCTTTATAACAGTAGAGCAGATACTGACATAAAATGATCTAAATATCAGCGGTCGCTCTATAACTCCAATAATGTCTTAGTAAACTGAGACTGAAATGATCCATACATATCATCCAATGCTGATTGAGAGATGAAGAAATAAATGCTCCTCAGAAGATGTGAGGTGAAGATCATTCCTCCGCTGAGGAACAGTGAAAGTAAAGCTCCTCAAAAGATCCTGATGATTTTCCCTGATGACTAAAAAATGATTGATGGAGAATCAAGTAAAGCTGAGCTGCTTCAGTCCAGTAAGAGTTCATCTGGAAATATGACTGCAGTTATTCTGACGCTTACTTGATCAAAATCAGCCAAGATTTGACACGAGAAGCAGCTGCTGAAGCTGGACGCTTGTACAATTACACTAAAAGAGCTTTGACTGGAGAAAACACTCTGAACTATCAATCAGACGACAGAAGACATGTAGTGGATTGTGTGTGACAGGATTAACGGCATCATATTGATCATTTAGAGAAATTCATGTATCAAATGTGATACATTAGCTTCATAAGGTTAATCATTTACTGCACTGGAAGCATGCCACTGTGATTCCACTAATGCCAACATAATTTGTGATAATAACTCACCATGGTCCTAGTTTAGCCACCAAGACACCATACAGCACTTTCTGTTTGATGGAGAGGCTCTGTATTCTGTCCTACAGTTCAGTCTCTCAACCACTGGACCTGTCTGTCAGATGAACTCCTGCCCCAGAAACTTTTCAGTAATAAATTTGCTTTTCTTAAAGAAACTGGTTTGGCGGATCATGCAAATTGTTTGTAAATGTAAAAAAGCTGGTAAAAGATTGCTCATGTCTGATTTAAATGAATTCTTTATGTAAAAAATCATTTGAAATAAATGAATGAAAACTTGTTTCGTCCAGAGTTTTTGAACAAATCTCTTGAATGAATGATTCAGACTACAAATGGCCTACATTTTAACAGTCACTGGTCGCCACCTTTCTGAAGATGTCATTCTACATGTGTGGTTTTGGATGCGGTCGTTACCTGGTGCCGGATGACAGTCACAATCGTTGCCTCACGTGTCTCGGCATCAAATGCTGAGGTTGCTTTCATGAATGAGTCATGTTCCCACTGCAGGAAGATGACCATAGTGCTGCTGTGGTCAAGACTACAATACCTCAAAAGAGGTGGAGTCTCCTTACCTTATTTCAGGCCCCTATCTAGTTTCTCTTCTGGGCCTTGAAAGAGGGCTACTTCGGTGAATAGCCAGGGTGACCTGAGGGTTACTGTGGGGCCTAACCCATTGAGTAAACCTCTGTGGGCCCCCTCTCCTCTCATACACCGCAAGCTGTGGAGCTTCCGGGTGAACATGCTGGGCCTTCTCATCCCAGGTGAAAAAAGTGCACTTATGCACTAATTTTGTGCTACCCGAATTTCGGAAATGTTGGGAGGTTTTTTTGTTTTGTTTTTTTTTTAATAAAATGAAAACTAAAAGACTTTCAAATCACATGAGCCAATATTTTATTCACAGTAGAACACAGAAAACATTTGTTTAAACAAATGTTTAAACTGAGAAATTTTACACTTATCCACTAAATGAGCTCACTTCAAATTTGATGCCTGCTACAGGTCTCCAAAAAATTGGCACGAGTGCAACAAAGGGCTGAAAAAGCAAGAAATTTTGAAAAGATTCAGCTGGGAGAACATCTAGCAACTAATTAAGTTAATTGACACCAGGTCTGTCACATGATTAGCTATAAAAGGGATGTCTTAGAGAGGCAGAGTCTCTCAGAAGTAAAGATGGGCAGAGGTTCTCCAATCAGTGAAAGAGTGCGTAAAAAGATTGTGGAATACGCTAAAAACAACGTTCCTCAACGGCTTTGCAAATTTCATCATCTACAGTGCATAACATCATCAAAAGATTCAGAGAAACAGGAGAAATCTCTGTGCGTAAGGGACAAGGCCGAAGACCTTTGTTGGATGCCCGTGGTCTTCGGGCCCTCAGACGACACTGCATCACTCATCAGAATGATTCTGTCTTTGTCATTACTAAATGGGCCCAGGAATACTTCCAAAACACAGTCGGTAAACACAATCCTCCGTGCCATCTGCAGATGCCAACTAAAGCTCTATCATGCAAAAAGGAAGCCATATGTGAACATGGTCTAGAAGCGTCGTCGTGTCCTGTGGGCCAAGGCTCATTTAAAATGTTTCAAAATTTCAAAACCGTTTCAAAGTGGAAAAGTGTTCTATGGTCAGACGAGTCCAAATTTGACATTCTTGTTGGAAATCATGGACGCCGTGTCCTCCGGGCTAAAGAGGAGGGAGACCTTCCAGCGTGTTCAATAAGTGTTTCTTCTTGTTTGGTTAAGAGGAACAATTCATGCCTTTTTAATCACTTGAGTCACTTTTCAAAAGTTGCTAAAAGTTGCCAAATACATTTAAAAAAATAGCTAAATATTTTGCTAGGTGCTTTTTGAAAGAAGAAGAAGAAGAAAGAAAAAAAAAGTTGCTAGGGTAGTCTGAAATGTTGCCAAAACAAGCAACAACAAAAAAAGTTTGCAACACTGCTAACCACTACTCCATCGCCAAGGTGAGTCACGTCACACAAACACACCCCATCTGTGCAGCCATTTAGCACAACACAAGCCCTACTCAGAAGTTTGAGAATTTCCTGTTTCCCAGACATACTTTGCCTACATCTCTAAAGTGTTTTAGAGAGAGTGTACTGTAAATGTCTGTGGTTGCTGATGTTGTAATATCGCTTCTCCTCAAGAGTTTCTTGACTTACTGAGCTGCCTCCTGTGTGCCAGTCATTCACCACAGAATAAACTCATGAAATTAAGTGCAGACAAATCACAGAAACTGCTAAAACTGGCCGTTTTAACTCTGTAAAGCCTGACATTTGAAGTAATAGTCTGAAAAGGTTTTTGAAATTGAACACCTTTAGATAAAATATTACAAAACAGTTGTTTTTATGGCTCATATAGTCTGATAAAGTGAGAATATGGAGGAAAATCAGCTCAATTTTATTCAGACTCAAACTGAGCAAAAATATGACATTTTTGCAGATGCTGATATTTATATGATGACATTCTAATGCTTGTAAGGTAAATCAATGAGATCTTTGTAACAGTGCAGAAGATACTGACATAAAATGGTCTAAATATCAGTCATCGCTCTATATCTTAAATAATATGTTTTAGTAAGATGAAATTGAAATGATCCAAACATATAATAATAATAATAATAATAAACATAATAAACTTTATTTTCTATAGCGCCTTTAAAGGTACATCTCAAAGCGCTTTACACAGGAAAAAAAATAAAAATAAAAATAAAAATAATGACAAAAAGAACAATTAAAAAGTAAAATAAACATCACTTAAAAGGTATTCTGAAAAAATATATGTTTTAAGAACAGATTTGAAATCACTAAAAGATGAAGGAAGGAAGATAATTCCAGAGTTTTGGTGCACAAGAAGAAAAGGGCTGATCACCCATAGATCGTAAACAAGAAGGGGGTACCACTAAAAGACCAGAATCAGAAGAACGGAGATCGTGACTAGGAGTATAAACAGTTAACATTTGAGACAAATAATGTGGTGCCAAACCATGCAAAGCCTTATAGGTTAGGATGAGAATTTAAAAATCCGAAATCTGACAGGGAGCCAATGCAATGACTCTAAAACTGGAGAGATATGCTTGCTTGACTTGGACCTTGTCAGGATTCTAGCAGCTGAATTTTGAACTGACTGCAGCTTACTTTAGGTGGTTTTAGAAACCCCAGCAAGCAAAGCATTACAGTAATCTATACGGGAAAAAACAAATGTGTTTATCAATTTTTCAGCAACCGAAAGGGATAACATGGGGCGGAGTCTTGTGATGTTTCTGAGATTCTGAACATGAGGGTCGAAGGTTAGATTAGTGTCAAATATCACCCCCAGATTTTTTAATTTATTTTGAAAATCTAAAACCGTACCTTCCATTGTTAAAGCTAGCCTACCAGTTTTATTACTTTGATGTGGTGTGCCAATAAGCATTACCTCTGTTTTATCACTGTTAAGACAAAGGAAGTTTTGAGACATCCATTTTTTTTATCTCTGAAATGCTGTGTTCAAGAAAGCCAATAGCTGTGGTATCACCAGGTTTAGTGTGAATGTAGATCTGGGTGTCGTCTGCGTAAAAATGGAACTTAAGACCAAGGGATCTAAGAAGCTGACCAAGAGGAAAGATGTACATACTAAAAAGTAGGGGGCTCAAAATGGAACCCTGTGGGACACCAAATTTAACAGAACCGACTTTGGAACGACATCCACCCAGGGAAACAAATTGTCTACGGTCTGAAAGATAAGATTTGAACCAATTTAAAACAGTGTCAGTAACACCAAAAACAGTTTCTAAGCGAGTAAGTAACACAGCGTGATCGACTGTGTCAAAAGCTGCGCTTAGATCTAAGAACCAGAACTGAGGACAACCAGTGTCTGTAGCAATCAACAGATCATTAGTAACCTTAACTAAAGCTGTTTCAGTGCTGTGGAGTTTACGAAAGCCAGATTGGAGGGGTTCAAAAAGGTTGTTATCAATGAGATGAGTATGCAACTGAGAAGCCACAATACGCTCCAGGATTTTAGCCATGAAGGGAAGATTAGAGATGGGCCGAAAATTATTAAGATTATCAAAATCAACAGGAGTTTTTTTGGGACAGGGGTTACAGCAGCAATTTTAAATGCTGCTGGCACCATTCCACAACACAAAGAATCATTTATTATATTAAGAACAACAGAGCATAGGGAGGCAAAGCATGATTTAAACAGCTGAGTGGGAAGAGGATCATTAATGGAAGTGGCTACTGAGAGAAGAGCATTAGCCAGGTTAGGATTCAAACCCTGGTTTCACAGACCAGGCTTAAGGCTAGTCCTAGACTAAAATGTAAATCTGAGCTGTTTCAACTGCAATAAACTTGCACTGACTGATCTTAAAACATGTCAGTGCCTTTGTTTTGTCTCAAGATGCACACCAGTAATGCTTTTTTCTAAGACATGTTTATAAAAATCACTTAAATGTCCTAATTGAACTATGGCCTAATCCTGGTTTAGGCTAAGCCCTGTCTATGAAACCGGGCCAAAGAGTCGACAACACTGGCGCTAGCTTAAGGCAGAGCAGGCGATTGTCTAAGGCCTCGGGCTTTGAGGGGGGCCTCCATAACCATAGCATCCCCTATATCTATAGTCCACCAGCCAAGACAGGCAGCAAATACTAGCCTCATTGTTGGATATAGTTGAATTGTCACTCATCAGCAATTAAACCAATTAATGTTGCAGTTTCAAAGCGGGTCCCGCCTTCTGAATGTTTGCGTAACGAACACATCGTTCAGATGCTCCGAACGATGCGATGCAAAAGGCTAATATGCACGCAAAGAAGTACAGCTGCTAATGCAGGTGTGTGAGTTGTTGTCATCTATTTTGGAGTGATTGCTATGTATTTTAATTATAAGCTTTTTCTGTCAACCAGCGTTTTTGGGAAGATCATTCACACCTTTATTCTATGAGTTTAAAAGAGCGCGATCGCCGTTGACGCACGCAGAGGCGACGCTTTGAATTTGCGGCCCATCGCGTCGGGAGCTGACTAGCAAAATAGCTACAAAAGTAAAAGCAGAGAGGTTTTTATTCAAAGTTAAAAAGCAAACACACTAGAACATTTTGTTTAATGTTTCGAATAAAAGATCTCAGATGTGTTTTTCTTCTAAATTCAGCTGATGATTAGGATTACTGCTCTAACATAACACTTAAAATTTCAGTTTCAACTCACTAAAATAACTTTTTTTCTGCTTAGTAGCGATCGTGTCTTTCTGTTCCACTTGATATATATATATATATTAAGGTAACAATGCATTACATAATATCATTGTGACCCTGGACCACAAAAGCAGTCATAAGAATCAATTTTGTGAAATTGAGATCTATACGTCATCTGAAAGCTGAATAAATAATCTTTCCATTGATGTGTGGTTTGTTAGGATAGGACAATATTTGAAAATCTGGAATCTGAGGGTGCAAAAAAATCTAAATATTGAGAAAATCTCCTTTAAAGTTGTTCAAATGAAGTTCTTAGCAATGCATATTACTAATCAATAATTAAGTTTTGATATATTTACAGTAGGAAATGACCCATATGTATTTTTGGCTATTGCTACAAATATACCCCAGCGTCTTAAGGCTGGTTTTGTGGTCCAGGCTCACATATTATTGATAGGCCTATTAATAATATGACAATATCTGTAGTCAATATTGATTAAATGGGAGGGGAAAATCCTGCCCATACACAGCGAGGGAAAAATAAAATAATAATAAAAGCACTTATGCTCATTTAATGACGTGGTATTCTGGAACTGTGAATAAATTGAATAAAACAGCAAAATAATAACAACAATTATTATATAATATATACTATATATTATAATATTTATAATATATAATAACAAAAATAATAATATCTTCATCAAACAAAAAAGAGATTACCTTAGATAAAGTTTGGTTAATGTGTACATACAGTACCGGTCAAAAGTTTGGACCCATTACTATTTTTAATGTTTTTGAAAGCAATTTCTTATGCTCATCAAGCCTGCATTTATTTGATCAAAAATACAGAAAAATAATATTCTGCAAGCATGTGTTAAATAGATAATAAGTGATAGTAAAAACGTATATTGTTATAAAATATATATATATATTTTTTTTAAATCCTGAAAAAAGTATCACAGGTTATAAAATAATCATTAAAAACTGTTTTTAACATTGATAATACATCAGCATTTTAGAATGATTTCTGTAGGATCTTGTGACACTGAAGACTGGAGTATTAGCTGATGAAAATTTTGCATCACAGAAATTTAAAGTATAGTAAAATAGAAAACCATTTTTTTCCTGTATTTTTTAACAAATAAATCCAGGCTTGATGAGCATAAGAGACTTCTTTCAAAAACATTAAAATAGTAATGTGTCCAAACTTTTGAACTGTATAAGTAAAAATATATAAAATTTTAAATTAAATGTCGTATAAATAAAAAGGTTAGGAATCATAATTGTTTCAAGTGCTTTTTATTGGGGGTGGGGGCCCTCCAACATGAATTTTGCCTAGGTCCTCCAAATGTCTAGAACCGGCCCTGCCTATCGGGTAGAGTACAAGTGATTTCAAAACATTTCTGCCGGGTCTAATTTGATTGTTGTATGCTGTGAACATTGACGCCAATCCTGTGGGTGCTTGGGAATGGCTAAGCTCTCACATTAAAACTCAAGATATTATCTATTCACTATCATATTGGAAAACAGTGCTGAGTCCAGTGCAAGCTCGCAAATAATTATTACAAAAGATTGCAATGAAGACTAGACTAGGGACAGCTTTCTAGTGATTATAAAGGCAGTGCTGTATACCCCTTTTCCACCAGCAGGAACCGGGTGCTGGTTCGGAGCCAGTGCTATCACCGGGTCGGAGTTGGTTCGACTGGTGAGCCCTTTAAGAACCGGTTTGCTTTTCCACGGGCCAAGACAGAGCCAGGTCTTACGTCACTGAATATGTCTCATCTTTCACATCGGCGCTGCACAGACCGATCGATCGAACTGCACATGACACCAAAGCACCGCGAGAGCGATCCAGAAGCATAAAGAAGCAATCTGCTTTGCAGTCGCTCCCGCGGCACCTTGATAAAACACACCGACCGGGTCATGCAGCACCAATGCATCCCGAACAAGCCTAAACACACCATCAACAATGGCGGACATTGCGTTGCTATTGATGTCCATGGCTTTGTGAACCTACATCGGCATCCAAACACATGTTCACATTTAGCTGCTATTTCAAATATGGCAGTCAAAAGTTTCTGTTCTTCTTGTTGGTCACGGTAACCTCGTCCCCAGCCCCTGACACAAGCAGTTCTTCCTTCTAGCCCAGCAATGTTTTGGTGCTACTTACGAACCGTTTTTCCTGGTTCGGAGCTGGTGCTTTGGGTGTCGAAAGACAAAGAACCACTTTGAAACTAGGTTCTGGCTCTGAACCAGCACTCAAACTGCCTTGGTGGAAAAGGGGCATTTGTGTTCTTTCTAAGCTATAGCCTATAATCCATGTATAGGACTTGTATAGAACTTTTATTTTTTGGCCACATACACACTGTATTCACACTTGAAAGAGCAATGGACGGACAAAAACATGGCTACGTGAAAATGAAGGCTATGTGAATTGAGGACAGAGCAGACTTTAGCACCCTCAGCAATTCTGGAACCAGCCCTGGATAAACTAGCTGTGTTTGAGCAGTTTTCACAGCAGCTCATATTTAGGCAATCACTTGGAGTTTTATGTGGCAGTAGGCTGTGCTTCCAAGACTGAAAAATTAGCAGGATATTTGTTCATTTCCTCCATGAAAAGCTCTATACAGTTAGAGTAAACATGCACACGGGCTTCATCGAATACTCCTTGCATCTGTTGATTTCATCTTATGTGGATTATTTGGTTTTATTTAGTGCAAACCTCTGGTTTCATCAGCTCTGATAAGTAATAAACAACATGATACGTGGTCAGCTAATGTTAACTATCTATTAATAAAAACATAAAGCATTATTTACCCCGTTTGTATCTGTGAGGCAGCCATTACACATTTCCCCTTTGTGCTAATCTCAGTATTTATGACAGTCGAATGTCTGAATACTTGACATATGATAAACAAACATATGATTCAACTATCAGTTGACTATCAGCAAGATTCAACCATTTAGATTCGGCTAAATCCTTAGTCAGGGACACCACTAGTAGTTTCAGTGCCTGAGAAATGATAATGTATCGATTGTTATGGTTAATCCAGTGATGTCAAAGCATGCTATACTCAATGACATTCAAGAGAAAGTGCTCAAGTCTTTGAGATGAATTACACTGATGAGTATGTGTTTTCTTCACAACTGATCAAACCTGATTCTTTCCATCATCATAATCATCATCATCAACATGAGTCAAATATGTTTAGAGGAATCAGGGGGTGGCAGAAAAACATCAGACCTGTTGCCTCACCCAATCCCTTCTCGCCGTCTCAAGTATACAGTTCTGGACACTCTCCGGATGGAAACAGGGTATAAATATTTTGTGTTTCTAACAGGATTCCAGTGAAAAGCAGAAGAGCAGTTGAAAGCTACCATGGACCAGGTAAATATCATTTAATTAACAATAGGAAGAATTAAAGATTACATTACTTATAGACAAATAGATAATTTTTGTTGTTGTTGTTCTGTTGTTTTTTTATCAAAATATTTTTGATACTATTAATCAATATGCGTATTGCTTGAGGGTGGTCACAAAGCAATTTTAATATGGTAGTAGAGAAAATTCGAAAAAGTTTAAAAACTACACAAGCTGTTCTCAAAGGCAACAGAAATAGCTAAACTTAGATAATTCTCTCTGAAACGAGTAGATATGGCTGTGTACAGCAGCTATTTTTGGGCAAAGTTAACAGTTTCACTTTCTTGATTTGATCTATTCACAAGCACAATGATATTGTGTTATTTTAGATAAAATATTATTCTATAGTTGGACTAATTTAAATGGCTCTGTAACCTTTTTTTATATATTACACCTGATATTGTCTCCTATAGAATAGGAGGCCGGAGCCTGGAGACCTCATTCAAATCTTCAGCAAAGGATATCAGCACTGGGCGATTTATGTTGGAGATGGATATGTGATTCACGTGGTCACAGCCTGTGAGTTTGTTTGTTTGTTTGTTTCATGCTTCACATGCTGCCAATTGAGCTGACCTTGTATTGAATCTGAAACCTTCCATTTAGGTCTCATGACTTATGATTTTCCGTTTCATTCTCTATAGCTGGGTACAGCAGCTCTGGGACCAGTAGTGTGAATCCAGGAAAAGATGGCAAGGTCACAGTGAAGAAAGAAAAACTGCAGGATGTGGTTGGCAGCGATGAATACTGTATCAACAATCAACTGGATGAACTATATGAGCCACGTCCCATTCAAGATATTCTACGGGACGCAGAAGGATTTGTGGGAAGGGAATTTGAATACAATTTGTTATCAAGCAACTGTGAGCACTTTGCTACGCTGTTGAGATACGGAAAGCCACAATCCCAGCAGGTACAGTTCGGCATGACCTCACATACAGAATTATACTGTACTCATAAATGTCTCAAAATCACAGGATTACAGAATATATTATGCCAAAATGTTTTAAATTAATTTAATATTAGGATTACGTTCATAATAGCAACAAGTTTTCACATAGTGAAATAAAATATAAATACTTTCTGTTTATTCTTATAGGTGGAACATGCAAAGAAATATCTTATTGCTGGTCTTATTGCTGTAGCGGTTGTCTTTGGAATCCTTGGTCTAGCAACTTTAAGAAAATAAGACAATCAGGCTACTTTTGACATTAAATATTTTGTTTCTTATTTTTGATGTATCATTTATTTTGAATTCATGTATGGTGTGGGTCTGCCTGATGGGTGGGTGGTGAATTATTTTTTTTTTTTTTCTCAAAAATAATTGTTCACAAAAAAGAAAAGACGACGATCAGGATCTATGAACATGGAAATGGGAAATGAAGAAATAAAAGTACAGTTTTGGAGTCTTTTTATTCTTTAAAGTCAGTAAATGTGGTTCATTTGATTAAATTTAAATAAATATCATTTTCATTTTCGATTTCATTATATTATTTCAAAATTCAAAAGACGCTCACACAATGAGAAGCTCACACAATGAACAGTGGGAAATGAAGAACTAAAATCACGATCGTGGAGGCCTTTGATTATTCAATTACATTTCAATAAATAATTTAAAGAACTAAACTTAAATGTAAGTATAGACACAAGTCCAAGCACCAATGATCCATGTATCTCATTGATCTCACTGATTGACCTCACAAGCATCAGAATTTCATTATATACAGGTGCATCTCAGTAAATTAGAATGTCGTGGAAAAGTTCATTTATTTCAGTAATTCAACTCAAATTGTGAAACTCGTGTATTAAATAAATTCAATGCACACAGACTGAAGTAGTTTAAGTCTTTGGTTCTTTTAATTGTGATGATTTAGGCTCACATTTATGGAAGCCCAGGTTGCTTTGATAGCGGCCTTCAGGTCATCTGCATTGTTGGGTCTGGTGTCTCTCATCTTCCTCATAGATTCTCTATGGGGTT
>JAFVLL020030970.1:0-31486 GCA_021397915.2 Tor tambroides
GTCATTAATTGAAAGTCAAATGTAAATATTCTAATATTTTGAGATACTGATTTTTGACTTTCATGAGCTGTAAGCTCTAATCATCAAAATTAAAAAAAACAAAACTTTTGAAAGGTTTTACTTTACATGCAATGAATCTAAAATATATGAAAGTTTCACTTTTTGAAATAACTTACAAGAAAAAATGAAATTTTTCACGACATTCTAATTTATTGAGATGCACCTGTACATTGACTCACTGGGTCTCCAACCTAGCCATGTGGAGTACTTTTTATGATTACGTTTTATAGGAGGAGCCAGGACATTTTTAATATAACTGATTGTATTTGTCTGAAAGAAGAAATTCATATACACCTAGGATGGCTTGAGGGTGAGTAAATCATGGGGTAATTTAAATTTTTGGGTGAACTATCATTTTAATGACTAAATAGAATGTGCAGGCCACATTCAAACTAAACACTGTTTACTATGCGAACATCCAGCACTACACATTAACCAAACTTCATAACTAGTGGAATTCTGTGGAACATGAATCAAACCTGTGTGTGGATGATGTACTGAGTGATCTGTTCCTCTGTGATGGGTATGTGCTCCAGTATCACTTGCAGCCTCATGGTCATCATACTGGTTAACCAGTTCACCAGGCTAGGGTTGACCTCAGCTGACATTGTCCTCTAATTGAGAGAAGACATATAAATTCATGTTAGGGATTCATTTTCAGAGTTTCAGGGATTCTGAGAGTACTTGAACATACATATATTTTCCTCACAGAAGAGATATTACATTATATTTTAATAACTATTTTAATATCCCCTAACATTTTCAGGTTTTCCATGACCGCAAAATCCTGTTTTGATGTGTCTAAGCCCTAACGCCTTTATCATTAATTGCGAAGTTTCCTGCATCAATGCAAGCCCCCACCAACATGGAAATGTCTCCTCCGCAATTTTATTTACAGTGAGCAGGTGTAGGATGAACAATAAAAGAATAACCAAGATGAAAGGGGCTGTAGGAGTCAGATGTCAGTTGTTCTGGGTACTAACAATGCGGTGGTTGATGACGGCAGTAAGGGCACTTTGTTCTCCGTTCAGACAGTAGAGGTTGAGGGCAAGACACTCAAAGAGAGCACGGTTACACAGCTGCAGGAGCCGAGGTCCAAACGTTTGATCTGAAGAAATAAAACACACATTTAATGTGGTTCAAACTTTAAAGCACACATTTAATGTATTTAATATATTTTTGTGTTTGTGTGTAACTTTTGTTACAGTATTCCTAAAGAGCCCTTGGACAAAGCAGCGAAACTGCGAGATGATAATTACAGATATTTGGTGAATGTATGTTAATAATTACAAATATTTGGTGAATGCATGTTGTTTATCTATCTAAATAGAGACTGATCTCATCTCACGACACTTCTCGTCTAGACATACCGGTGCAATGCAGAATGTGGTCGGCGATGCCTACAAGCTGTTGTCTGAGAAAAGCCCGGTTCGTCTGGGTGATATCCACCCCATCACGGACTGCGACGGTTGACTAAATGGGATGGACAGGAAGAATACACCTTAAATTTGCATCCGTTCCACTGTTTGAAAAATGTGCTTTTTTATTTTCTTTAAGCTAAGCAACATCATCTTTGGCATGCTTTGCCGTCATATCATATAAAATCTTATACTGTGTTTGCAGTAATTCACTCACAATGGAAGTCTAGGCACAACACATTCCTGAGCGTTTAAAATTCAGCTTGTATTTTCTTAAATGTTTTATACATTAATTACCCCATATAAATGTGTTATTCAAGTTATTTGCATAACACTGAAATCAGTTACTGCTTTCTATTTTAATACATTCTAAATGTAATTTATTCGTGTGATGTCAAAGCTGAATTTTCTGCAGCCATTACTCCAGTCTTGAAGTATCACGTGATCCTTCAGAAATCATTCTTATATCGATTCTTACAAAACTTTCTGTGATGTACTCCTCAAGTTCAGCAATTAAGTCATCAACAGCTGCCTATAAAAACAAAGAAAAAATTAGAGATAGAAAGAGAAACAGAAAGTGGGGAAAATTAAAGAATCAGACCAGGGAAAACAAAACAAAAAAATGCACAGGAGAAGGCAAAGATTCAAAATTAAGCAACTGCATAAACACATCAGAAACTTAAATGTAAAGTAAGAAAAAAGGATGTGACAAGATTGTTTACAAAAAGTTCTGACATGTCAGGGGTTGAAAACTACCAGAAAAAGTTGAATATGCCTATGTGTGTTAATTTTTTTTCCCTGCAACATTTCTGTGGACTGCGTGAAAGCTGAAAGATAATGCACAATGCTCTGTGTACATCCTTTGACTGCCGTCAGTGATAACATCTTGTATGTCACATTCAATTATGTAAATATCCCTCTTTGCACTTTATTGCAGTTAAATTCATCTGTGTGTTTATGTTGACGTTGTATTATCTTGTCAGGGTTTGTAACTTGTCAAAAAAGACAAGGTAAATGGCAAATCACTTTCAAAGCAGCCAAACTACAGTGACTTCCTGTTTTGCATTTCAATTTAGTCAAAGCAAAACCATGGGATATTCAAGATACTTAAGGCACTCCAACAGTTTTGTTTTTGGAGGTCACTGTAAATATTTTAGACTGCTGTCACTCAACATTTTAAATGCTTCCCTTATTTAACAAACCCATTACAGGATTTGGAGTCTCTGTTAATGATCTGTCGAGTCTAATCAGGTGTGCTTTATTAGGGAGGCATACAAGACGGGCAGTTTTTGGAGGTATTCCAGGACCAGCATTGGGAATCGGGGCACTTGACACTGCTAAAGTACAACTTACGGTGATGTTGGCCTCTGTGGGCTCACGGCCTTGCAGGAAATGCTCAGTGAAGAACTGAGCAAGTTGGGGCTGGATACGACCCAGTGGCTGGTGCTGCCCGTGGAGCAACAACACCATGTCCACCATGGAGAAGTTCTGACATACCAAAGCCAAAAGATCACCAAAGAAACCTAAACACATACACAGGTTCTTTAGTTTTCCTCACTCTGCTGGGATAAAAAAGGAAATGAACTAAAAGGAAATGTATTAACCCAAGACCTCACCCATGGCATCTCCAGTACCAGGGGTGAAGATGTTACTAGTTTGGGAGAGCCTCTGGATGAATTGAGCAATGCTCTCGGTTTCGTTTTGAGGGGTTCCCAGAGAGCCCATCATGGTGGACAGGACGCCCTGCACTATCCCAGTGAAGAGCTCAGGGTTCAGACCTTCACCGGCTGTGGCGGCCCCAGGAGCGGTGGCTGTGTTTGGCGGGGCAGTGGGAGCAGTGGGGGTCGAGGTCGGAGGCTGTCCCGTAGGAGGCTGAGAGAAAAGTGTTTGGGAAGCCTGATGACAGAGATGCATAAAACTGTCTTATACACACCAGCATGCATTACAAAAACCATTGAGAAAATGGCAGAAATATAGTGTTCCAGCCAGTGAAGTGAACAGGAGCTGTCCAGATCCAAAAATGGGAAAAAGCCTCAGGATATTTTGCTTAATATAAAGGGGTTCATATAAGCTTGTCACGGTATCAATGTTTGAAAATGATGATAAGTATTATTATAATAAAATCTGGAAAAAAAAAAAAAAAAAAAGTCTAAAATCAAAGGAGGTTATTCACCTGCACGAAGTCTGTGACTCCCTGGATAAAGGTAGGGACCCCAGGCATGGTGACAGTTATAGAAGGCCCCTGGCCGCCTGCGGCAACAGCTCCTCCCAGTAGAGACCCCAACAACTGCTCCAGGTTTCCCCCTAAAGGGTTCTCCTGAGGAGGTGGCGGTGCAGATCCAGGTTGAGGAGTGCTGGTACTGGTACTATTAGACTGTGTGGACCCAGAGCCACTTGTGGTGGTCGTGGTGGTGGATGGAGTGCTTGTGGAAGTGGACGTGGAGAAGGTGAATGTTTGTGAGGAGGATGTGGTGGTTTGGCTTGCTGTGGATACAGAGAACAGTAAAATATTTTATACTATAACCTAACCAGAGGCATTTTACATCAGCATAACATTTTCCATCTTAGGAGAATATCAAGCACGTCAAAAGAACTATGACCTCATTTGAGCTGATCCACATGTCAGTTATCAAATAAAATACTGAGAACTCATTGTATGTTATCGATTCTAAACAAAGCAGTGTATGTATTATTAACAAATTCAAGTTTCTTGCAACTGTACCCATCTGCCCTGCAGCCCCTGACAGAAGCTGGCCAACCAGTCCACCAATCATCTGATTCAGAGCAGTAGGAGGGAAGTGTCCAGCCTGAGAGGAAACAAACATATCCGTATAAAACCAACACACAATGAATATTTCTAAGCTAGGACTTCTATGAGAACTGATCATAATGCATGACCACTTTCAAATTTAGTCAACCGCAACTTCCAGTGCAGCACATTGCAAGCTTATGGAACTCATTACAAACACTTTATGCTTATGTTATGTTTACTACCTTTACTAGTTAATAAAATATATAACATACTATAATATAATTAGATGTGGTAGACACTTATTTGAAATATCACAGAAAATACTACCAGAGTTTGCTATGGGAGAATACAATACCGGAATTTTTTTTTAATGAGATTTTAGCAGAAATATGTAGAGCTCATTAAAAAAGGTAATCAAAACCCCTTCAAAATTCAATTCACAATACATACACTTATGTAATGGAACACATTCATTCCTGTCTGGAATTTACACCTCAGTATTCCAGAACTATCATAGCAATTTCATTCACCTGTCCCGGCTGTTGGCCCATCATCGGTGGAACAGCTGCTCTGAGGTTGATAGTGGCCCCCCTAGTGGTGAAAGCGGGGCTGGCCATCCTGTGAGTAAAGGAGGGTCTGGTGAAAACCACTCTGGCCTGAGGTGGATAGGGGGGCATGGGGGCTGGAGTGGGGCCAGAGCCAACGTTTGCTGCAGGTGGGGTGGTCTGTTGCCCCTGCTGGCCAGTAGAGGCAGCGTTTGCCATGGCCATAGCTTGCTGAGTGACTTGATGTACAATGGCTTGCATGAATTCTGGTGGTAGACCTGGAATCTGAACAGTAGGGGGGGCACCTACAACATGCAAACATGTGCATAACATATGGTGCAGATTACACAAAATATGAACACGTTATTATCATGTTTATAATTATAACTATTATTTTTAAAGACAATTTAAAGACTAACCAGGCTGTCCAGTGCCAGCAGCATTCTGTTGTCCATTTGCCTGTGCAGCATTGCCAGAATCTATAACATTAAACAATTCATTTAAATTCAAGTAGGAAAAAAAAATGGTTACACCTCTTACACACATACACACATACAACCCCACCATCAATGTTCATCTGCATCATCACAACTGGCTCCATGGTTTGATGGCTGATCCGGATAACTCTGGGTCCTGGCTGTCCGCTCTGCTGATTGGCTGGACCAGGCTGACCGGCAGGCGTTGGTCCCTGGCCTTGCTGATCTGATTGGCCAGTAGACTGAGGTTGACCATCAGCTGCTGGTCTGCCATTGGCTGACATGGTCACAGTAGTTCCAAGATTCAACTGCACAATGTTAAAAGTTAATTGACTTATTTTAATTAGGCCTACTTCAACAAATTACCATTATAGACCCTGCAGTCTCAGTATTTCCGGCAACTCTGGAAAATTAACTTTTACAAAAAACACCTCAGTACTCATCTATGAAGTGTTCCACAAAACTTTCACTTTCAGGGTTATGCAGTACATGTTTCCCACTGCACGAGTCTCACAGACCACATCCTTACCTGCACTGGAAGGTGATGTACGCCTGCTGGGGTTAGCACAGAGGAGGTGTAGTGTGACATGGGGCGGATAACGTGCAGGTGTCGAGGAGGGTTGCTTAGGAGGTTACACCGTAAGTCGCTCAGGGCGACCAGGGCGTTTCCCAAAAGACGGAGGGCCTCCCCCACGAGGTTGAGAATGCGTTGGTCCTCATCCCTCTCTTGGGTCTGTTGTTCAAAAAGAAAAAAAACAGAACTATTCAACATATTTAATGAAATGATGCACAAATGCCAATTAATCAACCAACTGTCATATTTCTGAATAGAAGTATTAATTCTAGGCTGCAGGATCTAAACTGTTAATCCAGAATCACGTGAAACAACATATCACTAAATACTGACAAACTGTATGATTTTATTGCTAATCTAATTTTTACATCTGATTTTTCATTGTCTATTGAAAATTGTGAAAAGGTGTATTTTTATATTACGCTGGCTGAATGACTTATGGCCTCAACTCCAAAATTAATTTGCATTCACATCAAAGTAATTATGGCGTCTGAGCTCTACATAGAGGAAAACATTTATGATGAGTGGGCTTCTTACATTGTTGTTGTAGTCGGCAGTTGTGGCCGCCTCTAGAATGAGGTGAGCTCTCTGAATGAAGGGCTGGAGTCTCTCCTCCACTCTCCTCAGCTCTGTTAACATCTCCACCATCTCAGCTGGGCTTGGGTGGCTGATGGGAAGACAGCAACAGGATCATCATAAATCAATGTTTCAATATACAATTTGCATTAAACATTGAATCACTTTAATACACTCATGATAGCGAAGGAAAACTCAGGCTTACACAAACTGCTACTCAGTTTATAGATTAGGAGCAGGTGAAGTAGAGTATGGTTAAGTATACAGTGAATAAATCAAAATGGACTCTGCTTAGTCAACAAAACAAGACAGCTTACACTATACATAACCTTTAGTTTGACACTTCAAAAGCAAGGCACTAGTGGTAAGAATGGTGGTTTGTCTGACTTTTAAAACTGAGTAGGATACAGGAGTAGTGGGAGCTTCGCTTTTCAGTGGCTAAGCAGAGACATCCTATTATAGCTAAACTCCCACTGCTGGTTTGCATCTGTGCTGATTAACTGCACATGAAACCAAGAAAATGTGACTCATCATCTGTGTGGTGTTATTGAATGAACTGTATTTCAACAACAACAAAAAAGTGAGGATACTGTGCTCTTTTCAATCCACATGTAACATGATTTCAAGTCAAATTCTTCCAAAGAGAGTAAAAACAATTCAATACTCAATACTCCATAAAAGAATTACATGCTGAGATGCTAGCAATATTCTTTCATTGTTACAAAGTAAGGATGGGCATTTTTGGCAATTTCTTATTTCGATCATCGATAGGTTTCAAAAACGATTAATCGATTACTCGGGGGGCGAGGCATGGCCGTAATGGAGATAATGAAAATATCTGAAGACTGTTATGAAAATGAATGTTAAAAATAAAAATGACATATAAACATGTCTATGAAAACATGAACACATGATTAGAACACTGTTAGATTATGATGCAGCAATGTTATTAAAAAAAATAATAGCTGCCTGAGGTGAAGCTGACTTTATGCCAATAAACTGAAACCCGTTCTATGACACTTCCTATGGTATTAATCAGATAACCTAGACACATAACATAAACGTAACATTACAACTTGTATCTGCACAAAAGGATGCATATGCCTGAACTTTAAGTTACACGAGAGAGAGAGCTCCCGCCGCGATGCACTTTAAACAACGCGCTGAAACACGGGTAAGGACGGAATTTACTATAGATTTCACATCCTAGAAAGTTCTCATTATAATGCTTATGTCATTAATGTTTATGGCAGATTTGTGCTATATTTTCATCCACATTATCAAGAGATTCTTAAAATCGCCTGTGTGTTTTCGAAGCCATACAAAGTACGAAAACAATTTTAATTGAAGTAGGCTATGCCTACTATTGAACAAATCACTTCTGTATTATTATAGGATCAGTATTTTTTAAAAAGAAACATCTAAAAGCAATATGACCATCTCAAATAACTCATATGCATAACTCATATGCATCCTATATGTGACCCTGGACCACAAAATCAGTCTTAAGTGTCAATTTTTCAAAATTGAGATTTAAACATCTGAAAGCTGAATAAATAAGCTTTCCATTGATGGTTTGTTAGGATCGGACAAAATTTGGCCGAGATACAGCTATTTGAAAATCTTGAATCTGAGGGTGCAAAAAAATCTAAATATTGAGAAAATCACCTTTAAAGTTGTTCAAATGAAGCTCTTAGAAATGTATACTACTAATCAAAAATTAAGTTGTGATACATTTATGGTAAGAGATTTACAAAATATCTTCATGGAACATGATCTTTACTTAATATCCTAATGATTTTTGGCATAAAAGAAAAATGGATAATTTTGACCCATACAATGTATTTTTGGCTATTGCTACAAATATTCCCCAGCGACTTAAGACTGGTTTTGTGGTCCAGGGTCACATATTAGATTAATCAGATATGTATGCAGCTAACCCAAACATCACTACGTGACTTCAAAGCCAAGCTTTTCTCTCTTCTCACATCTATACTTTGAACCACATGCTGTTGCAAGCTAAACAATCAGAGCTCAGGGTGCCGCCCAAAGTGCTGCTATAACCAATCAGATATATATATTTTTTCGCCCCCCACGATCATCGTTTTCATGATCGATCATCGCTGTCACGGCCGAGTACTCGATCGCTGTTACACATCCCTTTTACAAAGTGCAAAAAATAAAGTGCTCAGTGCATTTAAAATCTACAACAAACGTTTTGGTCATGCAGGGCCTTCCCCTATTTTTGGATACTCAGCAAATGAATTTCAAGCATTGTGTCATCTGCTCTGGTTTTTGATAAAACCACACTGATCACATGCTTTGAAGTCAATGTCTCAAATGGACAATAAAACCATTGTTTTATTAAGAGAGGAAACATGAACATTAGAGAACCAAATTTACACACGATTACCATTAGGGATAAAACTCAACAGACAAACAAAAGAGATTTTTATGGAATTTTAGGTTTCTTAAAAAAACCTATTCAAGTATTCAAGTCTTATTCAAGTCAACATTGTCATGTTCTTACAAAATAAATAAATGCAGTTCTTTTGAATATTCCATTCATAAAAGAATCCTAAAACAGTTTTCAAAATTTATAATAATAAGAAGTTTCTTGAGCACCAAATCAGCATGATTTCTGAAAGGTTATGTGACAGTGAAGACTGAAGTACATTTTCATTCACCATTCCTGGCTGGAACCCCTATACGGAATGCTAATTCCCTGGCAATTTTCAAGTGACAGCTAAAAACTCATCTCTTTTGTCATCATCTGACTTCATCAAAAAAAAAAAAAAAAAAAAAAAACTTTACTTAATCCCATCTCTTATTTGAACAATGCCTGAAATTTGGTATTACGAGCACTTCCTGTGTCTATTTGCCTCTTTAAGATGAATTACTTGATGTATTCCCCAATTATAAGTTGCTTTGGATAAAAGCGTCTGCCAAATGAATAAATGTAAATGTAAGTAATGGCTGTTGAAAATTTAGCTTTGCATCACAGGAATAGACTGCATTTTAAAATATATACAAATTCAAAACAGTTATTTTTAAACTGTAATAATACTTCACAGTATTACTGTTTTCACTGTATTTCTATTTAAATACATGCAGCCTTGGTGAGGATAAGAGACTTTTGGATTGTAGCATAGATAATTATTTAATAGAAATAAATAGTTTAATGTATGAATAGAATTATATAGTTATATACAGCAAGGTGCTAGTTTACTAAAGCAGTGAGGTTAATCAAAGCGGCAAACCTACATTTCCTAACCTGATGTCAAATGTCAACAATGTCTAAGGTAGACTGAACTGAAATCATGCCTACTCCTCCTCCAATAGCGAAACTCAATCTCCCGGTTTTAAGAACTCCCTCCGTTTCACCTCACGTTGTAGGCGGCTGATTTTAAAGTGTCTGTACATTTCCCACAAATTTCATTATGGGGCCAAACCAAAAGGTAAAATTAGACAAAAGGAACATTGTTGTCAGGTGTTTATGAAACTTAAAAGACAGAAACTCACAATTCTTTTCCAATTTGTTAGTCATTCTTCAGAAAGAAACAGAATCTATCTTTTATGTGGCAATTCACTGGTAATTCAAATGGATATAGCACATATGGTACACAGTCATAGTTTAAGAAACATTAAAGACAACCAAAAATAGAATTGTACATTTAATTTTTTTTATCTGAATTTTCTTACTGAATTATCATAGAGGTAAGACCAGATAAATATTGTCACATGCATCATAATTACCAGGCTGTAATTCTCCCAAAAACATATTTTAGAAACCACCAGATTTTCTACTCATAATACATAAGTCTTAACAGGGTAAGAGGAAGAAGTTTGAGCAACTACGAACCATTACCAGATTTTGAGTAAATCAACAATAAATCATTCAAGTGGACATTCCAGGACCTATTAAAAACACACCCCCAAAATGCCCCAGTGTATTTAAATAACCTGACTTAACAAGAATGAATGATGACTAAAATAGTGACAGAGTGACATTATAACTGCTGTATGCAAAATGGTTAGCCCTTATTTAACTTCTTGACTTACATTTTTGACTCATAACTTCCATTAACTTTCACTTAATTAAAAGCATGGTTTGATAGGAGCAGAAAATGCTTAGCAAAACAAAACCGTTTAAGGAACAGTTAATCCGAAAATGAATATTTTGTCACATACTCATGCCATTCCAAAACCCATGTGGTGTTTTTTTTTGTTCAAACATAAAAGAATCAAAACAGAAAACAGAACAGATTTTTCAAAATGTATAATTTTGTGTTTATTTTTGGATTAATTATGCCCTGAAACTACATTTGAAACAATAGAAAAAGAAAAAAGTAATTAATAAATTAGGACTTATAGGCAAAGTATTCAATTATAATTATGACTGAACTGGTCCTACCTGAGGCCTCCTGGAGGGGGTGGAGCACCCTCAGTCTGGGTGGAGGAGGAAGAGGATGGTGGGGTACTGGACGGAGGAGGAGAAGTGTCCATGGGCTGTACAGTAGGAGATGGAGTGGAAGTGGAGGAGGTGGGTGGCGGTGCAGAGTCCTCCTGAGATGTTGAGCTATCCTCAGGCTGCCCCTATGAAAGAAGGCAGAGATGAGGGAATGATCAATCAATCAATCAATCAATCAATCAGCAATGTGCGTGGACATTTATTTCTTCCTGATACCACAGTATGCAACAATTCTCAGCAATATAGCTTACCTCCAGTCTCTGGATCACAGCATTGGTGTCTCTTAGCAAGTTCTCAGCCAATAGCAGCCGCAGTCTGGGCTCACTTTGCAATGACTGGTCCAAATCTATCTGAACATTTACAGAGCCATTGGTCTGGACAAAAGAATTATATGTCATTATTGTATTTTTTACATATATATATATATATATATATATATATATATATATGGGGTTTTTTTTCATCAAAAATATTACAAAATAATATACATTTTAATATATTTTAAAATGTAATTTATTTTTGCGAAGCTGAATTTTTAGCAAATATTACTCCAGTCCTCAGTGTCACATGGTCCATCAGAAATCACTCTAATTCGCTGATTTGGTCATCAAGAAACATTTCTTATTATTACCAATGTTGAAAACAGTTCTGCAGCTTAATATTTTTGCGGAAACCGTGATGCATTTATTTTTTCAAGAATATCTGATGAATTTAAAATACAAAAGAACAACATTTATCTGTAATAGATTTTTTTTTTAACATTCTAATTGTTTTCACCCTCACTTTTGATCAACTAAATGCATCCTTGTTGAATAAAAGTATGAATTTATTTATTTTTGCATGCAATTTCCACCACTACAAAAGGGCTCTCTTTAGTTCACAATGGTCCTCACCCCCGCGCTGGTACTGACTCGTGGATTTCTTGCACTGTCTCCCAGGCCTGTCATCATCTGCTGAATGGACATCTGAGGAAAAAGAATACATTAAGCAAAAAGTACAAAAATCAAGTAATATTCAAAAAAAAAAAAAAAAAAAAAAACTCTACTTGAATTTGCTGAGGGTCCATAATGTTAACTGGAACATTAAAAGTACCCAGCATAACATAGCTGTTGGCATTGCGGTCATGTGTAGGCCCAAGAGGGGTCCCTTGAGAGCTACTGGTTGAGTTTGGGTTCTGATTTCCTCCCTGCGTTGCCCCAGAGGACCCTGGTACACCACCCGAGCCGGAGCCCTGTTGGGTGGTCTGTGGTGGGGCCCGCTCTACCAGGTGAATTACTTTTCCGTCCACGTCTAGACAGAGATGGATGAACAGGGACAATTACAGAAAAGTCACAAGACTTCAAAGGGGATATTATGCAAAAGCACATGCTGAGTTGACCAAAAAAAAAAAAGGTTTAGTTTCACTTTGCAATTCAACAGAATTTGCTTTATATGGAATCATATACACAAAATGTCAAAATGTCACATGGAGTTCCCTCGAAGGATTTGGAAACTGCTGTTTTTATGCAAATCAACTCACTGTACTCTGTTAGGGTTTTCTCATCCTGAAGTACTCTGCCCTGGTAAATGAGTCTTTGTTTGTCAACAGGAATTCCAACAGAGGGTGATATGTGCTCCTTAAACTCTTTCACGGTCATCTACGAAGCGAAATGAGAAGCTGTCAATTCAAAAGACAACTGGCAGACAGTGGACTTCTGTCTTTATCTGTGGTCACATGACGTGTTCTTCACTTTAAATTGTGGTCAAATGCAGAATGCCAAGTCATCATTATAAAAGACATGTAACAACGTGCATAAGAAGAAAAATCCAGCTTACCTGTGACTGAACTGTGTAACTCCTGCTCTGGGAGTCCAGGGTTTTCACAGTCACCTCTATGTTATTGTTTGAATGTTCTTCCATTCTGTCTGTATTATGCTAGAAAACAATAATAACCTGGCAGAAAGTTAAAAAAAAAAAAACCCTGATGTCTACCAGTGAACATGTAAAATCCTATAACAAACTACGTCACAGCGAAGCAAAAGTGTTACATTACACACACAGGCCACAACTGATACCCAGCTGTTATGCACACCCCACCTTTCCAGAAGTTTCTTGATTTACTAGAAGCATATTCTAGAAACATATGCTTATAGACTATTAAACTGCAAAAACAGCTTATTGAAATAGTCTAGAACACCTGCTATAAACAACCTGCTAACAGTCACTTGCTGCTAAACAACCATCAAACAAGCGTTTATGTAGCGTTTTTAAGATAACATATGTCCATTTATTAAAAATACATTACTTATTCACGCATTTCGCTTGATTGTCATCGATAAACTAAACAACAATTAGTAATAAACAGACAAATTAAAGTGCGCTCGAGTTGTGCGAACATGTTAGCTCTCCTATGTTTGTCCTACCTCGAGACACGGTTATTCCTAGTTGAAATTCGTTGTTTTGCATATACACTATACTTTCTTGGTTTACTAACAGTATGGCTGTAATTTGTGCTTGTTTGTATAAAACCGACTAGTTAATACATTGACTTAGCGAAGCTAACAGCATCGCGCTATCATGCTAGCCGGTGTTGCGCGACAAGCTCAAGGAAGAAGTATGCGATGACGTCACGGCGTTCTCTTAAACGCTACTGTAAAGAGCTGCAAGTTTAAAATGACTAAATTATCAGTTTGGCATATGAGGTATTAATTCATTTAATATTAAAATTAATATTAATATATTTTAGTGGAAAAATAAAGTATCACTTTCACACTCATTGTTTACACAAACAGACAGCACAGCACACACATGGCCTAGAGTTAGACTATGCGATCATGAGATTTAGCTATTATTAAAACACAAAACTCTTGATTGATTTTATATTTCTTATTTGTTCAGTTTGCCTTTGGTTCCACATAAATAATTCACCTTTGGTTTTAATTAACATACACAGACTACTATCCATGTAGATACAGTAAATGTGTAGCCTATTAGTGTGCCATTTACTGATACCCCTGATTTCCCCTTCAGCATTGGTCTGTGGAACAGTCGAAGACCACAATTTCCGTTTATGTTATGTATTTATTTCATGGTTGGAAAGAGACGGTCATGCATATTTTTCTGCTCTCAATAGTCATTAGTTCTCTTACATATAACAAAATCTGCACATATGTGGTCATAGTTTCGACAGTCAGCATTGTAATGTCAACACTGAGATCAACAGAGATGATAGAGCAAAGGTAACAAATATGTTTTTATTTCTATAATAATTATTTTGTGAAAATAATATACAAAACACTCCTGATAGCTTAGATTACAGGTTGATTTTTTTGTAAAGTGGCTTTAATGAAATAGCTGTTTGCAAATTGACTTAGCAATTAAAAGGCAGGCTAACTTCCACTAAATATTTATGCGTTTCTGTCGTTCTGATAAATAACACTGACTGATTATGCTATGTAAAGATGCAGCATATTAATTATTGACATGTAAGTACACTGAGGGGGCAACGGAAAATGGAAAAAGATGAACGAAGGTGGGCCAAATTGGGAGCATGAGAAGGGGAAGTAGCCCTGTGGAACAGTGCAGAGGCGTCAACTGATGAGAAGATCTGTTCAAGCGTGATGTATATCAATGTATGGTATGCAGAAAAAAAAACCCTGACCTTGCATAGTGTGTTTAATGCCATCTCACACTGGCATCTGATATGGCACTGCTTAGTTAAAGTTTCTTAATTTAAAAACACTCTTAAAATAAAGGTTCCAAAGTTGAAGAATCCTTTTTTTTAGTTTCCCAAAGAACCCTCCAGTGAACAGTTCTTGAAAATATAAATTTTTTCTTAGTGTGAAGAACATGTTAAAAAAACTAAAGAACCTTTTCCACTATAAAGAACCTTCTGTGGAATAAAAAGGTTCTATTGATGTTAAAGGTTCTTCATGGAACCATACAATAGTTACATTTACATTTACATTTACATTAAAGGTGACCTATTATGCAAAAATCACTTTTATAAGGTGTTTGAACACAGTTGTGTGGCTGCAGTGTTCGAAAACATCCAGCCTATAATGGTAGGCTTTTATTTATAATCTAATAAAATCATAAACAGTCTCTCAGGACGAGCTGTTTCAGATTCTCCCTCTGTGCACGTCACTGAGGGGAATACGTCCCGCCCATTAGAGATGCTGCCCTATAAGCATAGACACAGCCCTGAGTGGGAAGCTGTGGTCCGCCTCTGCCATTAACGTTACTGATCACTGTAGCTGGAGATATACAATGTCAGCACCAAAGAGGCTTTTCAAGTGTTGTGTTTTGGGATGCACTAACAAACATAGGAGTCTCCATAGACTCCCTCTATCTGAGCCATTGTGGACAGACACTGTGGTTAAGTTTCATTTTCTGAGGAAATAACCTGGAAAAAATCGTTAAAGTCCCCAGTAGGAGTAGGGATCAATACCAACACTTCCTGCGCGAAGTCAGCTCCAGACAAAGTAAGAATCAAGCGTTTGTTTTCCAAATTGCCCTTCTGAAAGAGCTTCTTACTCTGTAAGGCTAATGATGCTAAAGCTACCATTGTCTGTGTCTGTTCTCACTGGTGCTGTCTTCATTAATGATCGTGAATAGGAATGTGGCAGTTAAAAGTTGCATCTGAAAGCAATGTGATAATGCTGAGTTTGTTGTCTACAACTGCCTTAATGGGACTATAAGTTTCAGATAGAGTATGCACATGCAATCATGAGACCAGCTATGTTGTTATTTTTATGGTGCTGTGCTCCCTGTCTGTGTAATTCATAAACGCAAATGTATTATGCACAGTATAATCAGATGACTGGCTTTGAATCCGAGTAGTTTCTGTCAAGATAACCGGCTTGTACTAATCGTGGAGTGTTTATTTGCAAAGGCTAGCACTGCTAATGCTGGAGCTGGAGCTCTTGAAGCTCCGCCCTCTTCTCTGGGAGCAACAGCTCATTTGCATTTAAAGCAACACACTCAATATCAGAGCATTTGTGCTCATACCCTAAAAGTGCCAATTTTAACAAGCTATAAAAAATTATCTATCGGGTATTTTGAGCTAAAACTTCACATACACACTCTGGGGACATCAGAGGCTTATTTTACATCTTGTAGAAAGGAGCATAATAGGTCCCCTTTAAGTCATTTTGCAGACGCTTTTATCCAAAGCGATTTACAATTGGGGAATACATAAAGCGATTTATCTTAAAGAGGGAAACAGACACAGGAAGTGCTCGAAATACCAAGTTTCAGGCATTGTTCCAAATAATTACAAGCTAGAAAGGGAAGGAATAAAGAGAAAGACTTTTTTTTTTTATGATGAAGTCAAATAGTGTTGAAAGAGATTAGCTTTCAGCTGTCGCTTGAAAATTGTCAGGGAATCAGCATTCCGGATTGGGGTGTCCACCAGCCAGGAACAGTGAACGAAAATTATCTGGAAAGTGATTTTGTGCCTCTCTGTGATGGTACCATGAGGTGTCGCTCACTAGCGGATCTCAGACTTCTGGAGGGAATGTAGATTCGTAATAGTGCCAATACATTTATGATTTTTAAGAGTGTAATAACAGCTTACCAGATGCAGTGCTGCAGACTTGTAAGTTATAAACTGAGTGTTTACCTCTTAAATATATGGTTAAAGCATCTTTGGAAAAAAGTATAAAAATGCAATATTATTTAAAATGAGTAAATCAATCTTCATTCCATGAAAAAACAATTGGCGTGGTTTTAAGATGTGGCAAATCTATGAGACTGCTTACATGCAGAGATACTGTAAATGGAAACATTGCAGCTTTCTTTTTATTGCAAAAATTACAGTGAGTTGACAGTTATGAAGCAATTTCTCACTCCCACAGGTCACCAGCAGCTGCAGAAATCTCCACAGTCCAGATTGATGTCAATCGTACTGCAGTGTGGCAAATAAGAATTCACAAGTAAGATTTCTGCTTGTAGCACATTGATCTGATCATATCATGGTGCAGACTGCATTTAAAAAATAATTTATAATGTAATAGAATAAAACACATTGTGAATTAATTATTTATTATAATTGTTGTATTAATATTAGTTAGATACTAATATTTACTGCATGTATTGTTGTAGGACATGTTTAAATAGTCTCACCAGAAATAGGATCCAATTATAGAAAGACGTCAGCTTGAGTGGAAGATGGAAGATGGCTGTTTATTCCATAAAACATGTGCCCTAAAATGTAAATGAGTTAGTCTACAAACAAACAAACAAACATAGGTGTCTTTGAGTCTGAATATCAATATAGTGGAAGTGTAGTAAACAGTATGCAAATAATTCCAGTAGTCATTGTTCCCACACATTTTGGCCTTTTCAGATATTTTTGATTACTGTGTACTTTAAAAACATTTTAATATTGATTTGCTTATGAATCAATTACGATTTGAGAGTTGAAGTGACTCTAAACAATGATTTACTCACAAATCAGGCATCATTAAGGCTTGCAGGCAAGAATAAAAAATGTATGTTGACATACAAACATATAGAATTTTTTCCATGACTTTGAGGATATTTTAGAACACCTATCCCAGGAAAGCCTTTTCCAGGCTTGGGGCATTGTAAAATTCCTTGATATTTATAGGTTTTCCATGACTTATTATTCCATGTTATGCGAGTTTCACACATGTTCAGAGAAGTTCATGCTAAAAAGGAGTCTGATCTTCTCACATGCTTTGCTCCAAAACCTGATGATATTAGTTATGGATACTTATATTAAAGCATCAAAAGACTGTTCCAAAAGGATCTTAATTATGCGGCCTCCTGATTTATACTATATAATTCACATTGCATTGTGAGTCTACCCCCTTAAAAGTAAAGATTCCAAATGGAATTTTCACAGTGATGCCATAGAAAAACCATTCTGGGTTCCCCAAAGAATCTAAAGAAACTTTTTCCACTAAACGTTTTGTGCAGTTGAAAGGTTCCATAGATGTTAAAGTTTCTTCATGTAACCATATATGCTAATAAAGAACTTTTATATTTAAAAGTGCATGTGAAAAGCAACAAATCTGTCACTTTTGAGGGTTCCATTGCAGCAGCTAGAAGGCAGCTGCCTACTAATGTAAACTGGACAGTTTTACTTTCATATCCACAGTTTTATCTTGTTTTGGAACTTGTTTGTACCAGGTGCACAACACAACGGTGGGGAAAGCACAGGGCATTTCATAATCATTGTGGCTAAGCTCATACAGAATGTCACCTCACTGGGTTTTCTTCCACAGACGGAATACTGAAGAGAATACGATGCTCCCAAAGTCTGATCTCAGTCTTGCTTCCTTTACCTTTTCCTCTTTCTTTCCGACTCCTTCACCTGTTGTAAACATATGCATCTAAATACACAGCGGTCTTTTCCCCCTCCCCAACAAATGAAAACAGAGAGACTCTGGCAAATCATGCTAAAAAGACTGACCTGAAAAAGTACCAAAAGCAAGTATGAGAGTTTCCCACTGAAGAATCTCCACCTACAATTCGTAATTGACCTTCTATTCATATCTCCGCATCTGATCTTATCACTGGCAAACATCTTCTTGAGTTTCGCTCTCATTAAGATGAGCGTCCCCACCTTCATTAATTAGAAAAAGAATCCTGGTTAACTTTTGTATCTATGCTAAATACAGTATATGACACATGTGGTTGTATGTATAGTTGGTACTGTGCTACACTTTTAGTTCAGTAAATGAAATGCTACTAACAAAATGTGCCATGGCTCTTGTATGTATATATAATCTACAATGTACATAAATGATACCATATATTATTTTACATTAAATACCACAGTAAATGAATATGGTAATCAATTAGTACCAAATCAGTCATTTCAAAAGAGTATCATCTCATTTGCCATAATGAGATGAGTGATATTTAGATAGTTTTCTTTTCCTAGTAATTTAGCTTTGATAGTCCGTCATATAAAACGTAAGTGGTAGCAGGGTTAATATTATATTTAATGCCATATTTTAAATTTTGGTTCTCTGCATTTATTTTGCCTTCACCAGTTAAGCCAGGTTCAAATTGGCATTTTTTTCCATTATTTTTTATTGCCTCAACCATCACAACATACAACAACTTTAAGGCTCGTAGTTAAGATTAGGTCTTGATTAGTACATGCCTTAACTCTTGATTAGTCCATATTGACATAATATTTAATTTCGGTGTTATTACACCTAAATTTAGGTGTTAGAGTATTCATGTACTGTTGTTGTAAACTGTTACTAGACAATAAATACTGATTTACAATTATGCATTTAGAAGATGCTTTCAACCAAAGCGACTTACAAAAGAGGAAGAAAGTGATTCATTAAAGAGCCAACGAACATTGTAGTACACAATGCCAGATACTGATAACTATAACTATAAAGTTTTAGTAATTATTCAAATTCTACAGGAATGGTTAAGCCACACCACAAGTATAACACAAAAGGCAGTTTCACACTAAGCATGATAACTGTAAAGACAACTATAATGATAACTCTATTAGCGCCCACACCAACGGTTGATAACATTCAGTTTACCATAAGCACACTGCAGTAACAACATCTGACCTTAGTAGAGGAAGCGGCATATTTAATTTTGACAGGAATGAAAACCAGGCTGTGAGAAATAGAAGTAGTGTGTTGAATGGATTGTAGTGTAACAACATGCTGAAATATCTAAGTTAAAAAAAAAACAAGCTTTTTGTAAGTTGTGTGTTGCTCAAATGACATGATCTAGATAAACACTGACTGTAAGTCTATCCCTCATAGACTTGTTTTCATCCATGTTACAATGTGGCATCTAACTGGACTAAGGTCTAATGTTCAAGCTCTTTAAAATTAGATGGATTCAGATTGGCTGTTAATGTTTTTATTGTTCAAACAATAGTGTCGTCATTGTTATAGCTGTGGTGTGGACTACACTGTTCTCATAGAATTAGAGTGATTATTAAAACTGTATAGTTAGACTTAACGTCCTCAGAGTGAACGACCCTTAACAGCTTCAAACATCCTATTAAAAAATACTATTAGAGGCAGTGCTGTTTTTATACACTGGTTTCATCTGAAGGATTCCTCCATATATATTCTAGGAATGTGTTTTGTTTATATGTTGATAACACTATGGTTATTCACTTCACCAGTCACAATCACTCAAGAGGGAGGGACAGTACAAGAGTGTTTGTCTTTGTGTAGGATTTCGTGTAGGAGTATGTGGTATGCATATCTTCATAGGAAAGTACAAGCGACTGCATTGGGGATGTCCCAAAGGGTTTAATACATCCAAGAGAAGAAAAGAGGAAACGCTGTGGATCTGTGTGAAAAAAACAACAAATGCCTACTTATCAGTATAAACACACACCTACTACCTCCTCTCCTGGATGAAAAACCACATCGCGCACACACATCATAACCCCTAATATTTCCTTGGGCAAACCACATGATCCTCTTTTTCACATCTGGTAGAGCTGAAGAGAAACTGGCTGCTTTAGGACTGACACATGTGCCATATATCAGTGACCTTTTATCTTTATTTCATATTGCTGCTGAAATTCTGAATGTGTTACAATAAACAGGCAGAAGGGTATTCTATATATTTATTCAGTGAGGCCAAAGTATAAGTCCAAACACTTTCAGTGACTTCAGACCTTGTTTCTGTCAAGTACGGTGATGTTCTGACCATCCATCTTCTCTTGTGTTTCCAACCACAGCCACTACCACCGAAAGAAACAGAGGAAGACAGCGAAACACACACACACACACACACACAGAAAGAAAGATAGAGCGAGAGAGCGAGAGAGAGAGAGAGAGAAGGTCCAGGGCTAGAAAATGAGAGCTTGAAAAGGGGAAACCCTGTGGGAGAGACCATGTCTAGATGCTCATTCAGTCCCACAGCCACATTTCACACTACAGCACACACTAAGGTGAGTAAAGCAATCTCTCTCATAATCTAGTACTCAATATTAATGAGATCATATTATACTGTCATTTCATTCTCATTCTTTATATTCCTTATAGATGTTAAATGAACAATTAATTGAATAATTTTATAATTCTAGTGGGGATTTGCATTTAGCCAGATGTGTGACAAGTGTGCTGTACATGTACACATTCAGGACCATAACCACCATAAGGGGGATGTGTCACTCCTAATATTCAGATTAAAAGTTGATCAATATGCAATTTTCAATAAACAATTCTGAAAATGTCACTTTAGATCTCCCGATCCTAAATATATGGTAATATATTTTCACATTTGCCAACTAGGCTTCAAGAAGTCTCCTATTTAGACTAGATTTATTATATAGTATGACACTATTTTTAAACTGATTAATTAATTGGTGATCTGGTAAATGCAGGTTTATTTTGTGTTGCTATGTGGTTCTCAGAAAGCTGAGGGGAATAATAACGGGAAACTCTTTGTAAATCTCTTTAGAAATCCACACATGCTTTTCTATTGACATGCAGCAAACACAGTGAATCGCTTTACAAGAACTAATCGATTTCTTCACCAAATCAAAATGTCAGATCAGTGGTAAAATAAACAAACAAAAATAGTTCCTTTAGAAGATAAAGTGTTATCGGTTTAGAGAAAAATGTCCAGCTTCTAAGTGCTGAACAGTCAGTAAGTTACATTCTACCCACCTGGGTGTGAGGTCAGGGTATCGTTGTGGGTAACATGGGAATTCACCTCACTTAGGTGAGAAGCAAATATACCCCTGCTTTTTTTAGCCATACACACATGCATAACTAGAAACCGACGTGGCGAGAGAGTAGATGGGTCTGGGGCCTGTAAGTAAAAACATATAGAGGTTTGTATGCAAATATTTACATGAAATCTCTGCAGGTTTCATTCATGAAATAAATAGATTTGCTCACCTCACTAGTTTTTTCTTCATTCACTGTTTGTGATTGTATATGCGTGATATTGTACTTTATAAGGCTGTGCATCTAGATCAAGTCCATGCTTTTTGGTCAGTAGGCTGTTATGGGGGTTTCGTCCACATGATTCACTGTAAACATATATCTTTGGTTTCACAATGCATTTATTTTGCTTTTTCTTGGTCTCTGCTAGTCACAGAGATGACCAGCTCAAGTCACCCCAGGTTCCGCATCCTGATTGGCTGGTGCTGCCTGATGAGCTCAGCTCTGCTGATAATTACAGTATATCTTGCAGCAAGGCCAAACCTGCAAGAGGTAGAGTGACCTGTAATTGCATCCAACCAGATTGCTTTTAGATTGCATAGTATATCATATAGAAATACTTTTTCAAGCATACTCTCACCCATCTGCCATTGGTACGCCAAACTGATGGTCCCACCCCAACCTTATGCTATAGATCTTAATCAGGTTAGATGCCATTTTGAATTTAACACAGATTATTTTGTCTACTGAAAGTTTTTTTTTTTTTCCCTGAAAGATGTTTCATCAGCTGAACAGTCGTAGTTAAACAACAGAACAATTCATTGAACACACTGTACTTCTTTTCTTCACAGCCTTGTTTCTGTCAAAAATGAAATATGGCACTATATGACTAAAGTCTATAGGTTGAGCAAATGTTGGTGGTTTTGCTGCTCAAATAAACAAAGCAATGTTTTAAAAGTCATACTTTTTACACTTTTCGAGGGAAATCAAACTACTAATGGTTTACTTATAGTTGCCTCTGTACATTAAGTTGGGACAGAAGTGTTTAACATTGCACACTTGAGTTTTAGTTTTGTTTGTTCATTTTCAGATAAACATGATTTTTTTAAATTTCTTCTTTAGTCTGAAACAAGCATGACTGTAAACAAAGAGTCAAATTCAACAGGTTTGCTTTTTAATCTCCTCCCACCCCAATTTTAAGTACAATTTAAAGGGAAATTGTGTACCTTTGTCATGAAAGTAACAATAAATACTCTTTTACAGAAATCAACGGCAAAAATTACCGACGAACAGGTGAGAAATGTTGCGCTATTTGTTTTATTTTATTTATATATTTTCCAATAAACAAAATAAAAAAGTTCCAGTTCTGTCCATAGTCTAAAGCTCAATTCCTTTCTTTAAAAAGTTATCATCTTCCATTCTGGGAAACCTTCCTATTCAGGGAAATTTGTATCTCTTCAAAACAACAGCTTTTATTTGAAATGTGAAAATAATTTGGTTGCACTTTCAGATATTTGGCATGGTCCATCCTTCAACGACTATATCCGTCTCATCAGAGGTGAGCAATATTTTTCTCCCTGCGGACATCTCTCACTTTTCCTCTTTGTCGTTTCCCCTCATTCTCTTTTGCACTTTCCCTTTCACACTTTTTCTGCATCTCTCACTTCTCTGTATATGATGAAAACAAGAGATAGCGGGACTTTTGGTTGTGTCATTTCGTCACTTGGTTTCTCTGGTGCATTGAGGAAGTTTGACATGTGGTTCTCTGCTTTTAAAGAATCTTTTGTGGCCTAAAAGTCACTTAAGTTAGACTACCACATTTAAATATGGACATCACATCTGTAAATAAGCTCAGCCTAGTCGTTTTCTGTGAGGTAAACTGAGTTTATCTGGCGGCTCACCTTCTCTCCATTCAAGTAGGAGGTCGTACCTTTTTTTCAAAGCACTTTCGTCTCATCCGTGTGATAGTTGCCTGCGCTCGCTCATGAGATGAACCAGATTCAGTGACCACAATGACACTTCTAATGTGACGCTGAATGTTTATCGCAGAGGCGTTGTGAATCAGTGGAAATATAACTAGTCTAAATGTGCACGGCTCATATATGAGGAAGGAGGTGGAAATGTTCCTTTAAAAGACTCTCCTTCCCTGACCTCACTTCGCGTCCTATGTAAAGTGTGTTTCATATATATGTGGGATGAACGGCAGCTCCGACCCCCACACATGGAACAACTATGAAAGAAAATGAAAAGAGCGATTAAAGACGTATACAAGAATAATTCTGTACTTCTTAAATGTATTTGTTAATTGAATGAACTCAATTGCTACTCTTTTATTTGACATTTTAATAGCAGGTTTATACTATGTCTGAATTTCACTTGATTATGTAACAGGATAGAAAGAGAATATTTGCACATGTATATATTTTTCACATTAAATTGATCAAAAAGGAGCGCAAAAAAGATTTCTACTTCAAAAAAATACTGTTCTTTTGAACTTTTTATTCTTTAAAGCCATCTGGAAACTGTTTTCAGCATTGATAATAATAGGATATGTTTCTTGGGCACTAAATCAAATTCACAGAAACAAACTAAATTTTAAAATATATAAAAAGAGAACACAAACATTTTAAATTGTAATAATATTTCACAATATTACTTTTTTACTGTATTTTTGACCAAATAAATGTAGCTATATTGAGCATAAAAGACTTGTTTCAAAAAAAAAAATCATACTGACCCCAAACTTTTGAAGTTTACACACACACACACACACACATATTCATATTAAATCAATTACATTTTACTTGCATCCTCTTGTACTGATTAACTCCTCTTTCATCATCTTTTTAATCAGGTCAAAATAAAAGCAAACACTGTTTAAAGCTAATGAAATCAAAATTGGCAAATCATCATTTATGACTGTAATGTAAATTAAGGCTAAATTTGGAATAGCATACTATTTGGTAAGAAAAGTATGGTATTTCAAGCCGATCTCTATGAAATGCCCCACTCCAACTTCCTGTTCTAATAGGAAATACGTCAACACAGGTGAGAAAACTTTCTTGGGGTTTTGAATCATCACTAACTTTTTATTTATATGAATGTAAGCAAAGTGTTCCTGCTAAACATACTGAATAAAGTGTTAAAATTTGGGAAATGTTGGGAGACTTCCAGAATGCACACTAATATTTCCATTCTCTTCCTCAGACCAAAAGGAAATCTGGATATGCGATCCATGTAAAAGCAGCTCCCTCTCCCTGAAGAACAGCACCGTTGAAATTACAGACAGTGGTCTATACTACTTCCACGCCCAGGTCACCTTCTTGCATCCTGATAATCCAGCGACTGTTACTTTGCGCAAGAATAAAGGTCATGGGACTCAAGAAAGAAACCTGAGTAAGGTCAAGCACTATGGAGCAGGATCAGCGACAATGATCCGTCTGGTCGAGCTGACAAAGGGAGACAGCATCAGCCTGGAGATAAATCCTATCAACAGCATATCAAGACAAGATTACGATACTTACTGGGAAATTATATTTTTTTAATAACAAATAATAAATAAGTCTAAATCTTTCAGATTCTTCTATGGGAATGTTAAGTGCAAACCTTGATTTAGTGTTTAAATGAACAGTTCCTTAAAGCAGGAGTCACCAAACTTGTTCCTGGAGGGCCGGTGTCCTGCAGAGTTTAGCGAGTGTGGTGACCCCTGCCTTAAAGAATTACAAGACTCACATTTCAGTGTTTGTCACCTCATATTAAGTCATGTAATTCTCCTGAAGGATTCAAACTGTCTGTATTTATATTTACCAAAGTAAATGGTAAAAGAAGTTTGTATGGTTAGTTCTCAAGCCCATTATGGGTTTCAAAAGGAATATTTTCATATTTTTTTATGCGTTGAAACATTTATAGAGTTTAATCTTATTTTATATGACATGTTTTAGAGAAATGTTTTGAGATTTATTATATTAAAATATTTTGAAAGACATTCCAATTTAAAGGGTTTATTGGTTATTTGTGTATATTATTTTAATTTTGTTTAATTCCTTTTTTTAAGTGCTGTTGATGTTCAGGAATTTCTTAATTTAATACAAAAATCATGATGAACAGCTGTCATTGACAGAATAATTTGAAATTAAGTCATTTTTTAAATAATTTATTCGTAAACTACTCTGTAAACTATATAAAAATAAAGGTCAATTCGCTGCAATTCACCTTGTATTAACCTCTGACTCGCTTTGCATGTAATCCAGTTCCCATTTACGTCAGGCAGCCACATGAGGGAGCCAGTCATCACAAGAACGCCAGCTAAACGTGGCCTTACTGTTGGCCCTCGGAAAGCAAACCACTGAAACTTAAACCCACTTTAGCCACAGATACAAACACTGTGTTTCGATTTCGTACACACACATCATATCCAGAAGGCCAGAGGCAGGAGGAAGCTTCCTCTCATCGCAAAACTAACCAATTTGATTTTAAGGTCAGAGAGATAGAGAACAATATGTCAAGGTCAATATATAGTACACAGTCTAGTTTTGGTTAGTCTACTGAAACGATGTTGACATTTGAAGTATCGAGTCTCGATGGAGGGTATACTGTATGTTGTTGAATTTATTTCCAAAAACCTACCCTCGCCAACAAACTGTAACCGCAATAGGCACCGACAGCTAATTTCATGTCCTATGAGTCACAATTCTGAATTCCCCGCGTTCGTTTATAAATCCTCTTTTTTAGTTTATTCCTCTGGCCCACGCTGAAAAGTCATCTCACCTTTGCGTCTTAAATCATGTCATATTGTGGTTGACAAACTTCAGGGAGGTAGGGATGAGTTACATAATGTACAAAGAGCATGTGACAACAGTGCTTCACATTAGGATGTCATTGAGGGAAAACGCAAATTGCATGCAAATAATTTGTGCAACATTTGTGCTATTTTTTTTTAAGCATTTAAATTCTTCCGTCAAATAGTTTTGCTATTAATAAAGCAACTGCAGCATTTGAGAGAGATTTTGTTCATATTTATCTAGTCTACTGACAATGTGAGGCTTTGGTTTATTTACTTCCTCAAATGATTTTCCGCAACGTTCAACAACTGATAGAAAGAGAGGAAGCAAATCGTGGCTTTTTTAAACAAACATGATATTTTCGGGTAGCTTTTTCTGTTCTTCTTTCACGAGACTGACCTCCAGTGTCATCAGTATCATTTGAAGCACAATGTGATTTTTTCATTTCCTTGCTTTCATAAACAACACTTTTCTTGTGTCCTGAGATGAACCAGCCCCTTGCAAAAAAAAAAAAAAAAAAAAAAACCCTGCACGTATTTAACGTCTTTGTATTCTTCAAACCAGATTAATCTGACTTAAAAATAAACAGAAAAATAAATATGCAACCTTTACCTTTAAGCAAAAACTTGCTTTAGCATGTAGAACTAGAAGAACTGTTTGTCAGCACAATCCTGTAGTGATATGCAAAGCAATTGAACTTAACCTTTATTTGTGAATGTCTGTTTGTGCACCGTCAGCCATTTCCTGTCAGCTTGTGGTTTTTTGCACACATGCATTGAGCTATACACAGGTGTATATATACATTGTCACACATTTCACTCAAGTGAATATTTCTGAGTGCCTTAATTTTTGAAAGTCATTTTCAGTATAGACACACAGTCTAAGCTTCAAAAAATATTAATGCCTAATAAAAAGAGATACAGTTCATCAAATACATGTAGACATTTTGTGATGATAAAATGTGCCAAATTTAGCATCACTTGCTCACCAGTGGATGGCTGCCGTCAGAATGAGAGTCTAAACAGCTTATAAAACCACACGACTCCAGTCCATCAATTGATATCTTGTCCAAAGCAAATGTTTTGGTGATGATTTTGGAGGATACTGAAGGACATATTGTTATGGATTATGAAATAATATTTTGGAAGTGACATTTAAAGTTAAAATGCCATAATGATGGATTTATTTCTTACAAACATGCAGCTTTTCGCTTCACAAGATCTTAACTGATGGACTGGAGTTGTGTGTATTACTTGTCTGATGTTTTTATCAGACTCTCAATCTGACGGCACCCATTCGCTGCAGATGATCCAACTGTGAGCAAGTGATGTAATGCGAATTCAAATCTGTTCTGATGAAGAAACAAACTCATCTACATCTTAGATGGCCTAAATAAGTACATTTTCAGCAAAATTTCACTTTTGAGGTCAACTATTCCTTTAAAAGGTAACATAAAAATATTAAATATTTGCTTTTATTAGTAAATCCTCTTTATAATACATTTCTAGCATTTAAAAATGTGACAGCTTGCCCCATAATAATATTTTTGGAATTTTACTATGAGGAAAAATGTCACAAAATTGAGGGTTTTACACTAGATGTTTGAAAACAACATGCAAAACCACTGGTAGAAAATACATTTGTGCAATTGGACTTTTGACTCGAAACCTCACTGTTACTGAGATATAGTTACTGAGCTGGTGGACTCATAACACACATTGGCAAATCCGCTATGAAAATTTCCTCTCAAGCATGTCCTTCAAGCTTATGTGTCACATGGCAACACAAACAAGGTGCCAAGTGATAACTGCATGAGGTAGCATGGAGAATTACTGGTTAGAAACTCCTGCTCCTCTGTGCATCATCCTGTGATAGGTGAAAAGAGAAAAGGTGCTTTTTTTCTTCTTCTCTGTGGTAGAAGTGTTAACCCAGATGCAGAGAGGAGCTGTGAAACTAACCGTGCTCTACGTCACGTATCCCTTCCCACGTGGAGCATTAAGGGGACACAAGGTAAAGGAAAATGGAGAGAAGGGTCAGAAGTGTGGAAAGCATGGAGAGAATCCTTACAGAATAGTCAACCCAACCATACCACTGAATAACCACATTAATATGACCTAAAATATGGGGGATTTCCCACACTTCCCCCTCTCAAAGATCTGCCCTTTGATGTTACACGACAGGTGCTCTTTGAATGTGGCAAGGTTTCTACAGACAGCACCAGCTATAGACACAGATTTGTAGTGCATGTGAATCTATGCCAGTTTGATGACTATGAGAATTTTAAAGAAAATTCAGACAACTTTTTTTTGGTAACCAAACGTGAAACAAAATGTCGGTACATAAATCTCATGAAATCATGGTAAAATAAAAACTTGGCTTATTGTCAGTTTATGTGAGCTTTAAGATTTTCTAGGATTAATATCTAAAACAAAAAATCCTTCAACAATCAGCTTTGTGTCTACTCTGCTAAGGCAATAGTGAGTTTTTTCAGTCAAGTTTATTGAAAAACAGTTAACCTAAAAATTAAACTGAACAATCTTTAATCACCATCATGTGTTTTCCAGGTTTTCTCTGTCTATTGTTGGATGTTAGCCAGAATACAATGAAAGTCAATGAGGACGGATAGCAGTGAGCTCTAGAATGACAAAAAAGCAACATAAAATATTGCAAAAGTGTGACTTGTATGCTATATTCCAAGACATCTTAAGTCATCTGGTAGCTTTGCGTGAGAAATAGACTGAAATGTAAGTTATTTACTGATAATCTCTTTGCCACATCTTTCTAATCTCATTCCCTTTCGCATATATTCAAAAATGACACGTAAAGCAAATTTACAAATTTCATGTCAGTGCCATGGTTCTCATAACCAATTGTGACAATTCAAATTTGAATATGCAAAAAATAAGATTTGGGATTTAGAGGGCAAGATATTTGTAAAAAAAAAAAAAAAAAAATGGGTCTCTTAAGAAGACTTGGATTAATTCGCTCCATCCATATGGATTAATCTTTATGAACTTCATAATGAACATAATCTTTATTTGTGTTTTGAAGATGAATGAAAACCTAAGGGTTTGGATTTGGAATGCCATGAGGAGGTAACTATTACAATTTACATTTTTAGTTAGCTTCACAAGACTTAAAATATAGCATACAAGTTGTACGGACTACTTTTATAATACCTTTTTTCGAGCTCAACAGTATTCATCACCATTCAGAGAAGTATCAAGATTCATCCTACCATCTCCTTTTATGGCCCACGAAAGAAAGAAAGAATGTGTGACAGATTTGCTTTTTCGAGTACACCATTATCTAACATTATCTAGCGGTCATTTCTCCACTGATGTCATTTACATGATAACACCTAGTTCAAAACTCCAGAAGTGCTGTTTGTTGCTATCATTGTACATTGATGCTAATGATAATGTCACCGGTATTTTACGTTCATGCAGGGACAATCTTTCAGTGCCTACATACAGACCCAAATCACCTCACATAAATGTCACGTCGCCCCACGACTACAGAACAGGACCTGATAAATATCACTTCATGTTGACACAATGCATCATTACAACAGAAACCACAAACAAGGCCCGAGGAGTCAGATACTCAACGAAATCGAGGAAGATATAATGAGCAAAGAGTTTCCATTGCATTTCCTTAATTAGGCAACAACAGAATGAGGAATTACTAAATGGAAGAGTGAGTGAGCCCCATGGTGCAATCCTCTGAGCAATCCTCCCATGCTGTATATATAACTGCTATTATTGTAGCAGTAATTTCAAAACATGGTAAAAAGCAGCATGAATGGGATGACTCACTCTGACCAAATATATGAGATACTGTGAGTAAGAGAGGAATGAGTTAAAACACTTATTTTAGGGTTTGGCAGAAGTTTATACGGAAGGGGAAAGCGAGATGGAGCGATATCAGGCTACTGTGGCCTCATACTTCGTTTCCTTTCTCACCCATTAGAGAAGAAGGAAATGAGATAGGCCTACAACGCCACTCTCGCACAGACAATTTAAGACAGCAGAACAGCATAAACCACAGTAACAACACCTTTTATAATTATAGAATAATTCATTAGAACCACTGATCTATACAGATATAAATAGATAGAGATCAGTGCCTGGAACCAGCACTGCAATAGTTTTTGGTTTAACATATAATAATAATAATAAATGTTGATTAAGAAAAATCAGATACAGCTTTATATAAATATATTCATTTTTGGTCTAGAGGTCATATATATATGTTTTTTTTTTTCCATTTTAAAATATTACAGCTGTCAGTTCCACATTCACACAGAAGCAGAATACAGTTGCCAGTATTGTATAAGAATGCTTAACCCTATAAACCCTACCTTATCATATTTGATGCATGAGTTTCTAAGGCCTCTAAATTATGTATACGATCAACTTTGCTGAAAAACCTGTTGAACACAATGCCTCTACATCCCTTTTGCACTCTAATTAGCCGTCCTTTTTTTAGCAAGTAAAAACTTTTGAAACAGGGTTTACAGGGTTAAAGTTTACATACGGTTCGGTTAAGAAGTAACGTAACCTAATTCTACATTTGTAAATTTTCAGGACTGACAACCTACATGTCTGTCGTGTGTTTTTGTGTGGTTTTCATAACTTACAGACAAGCCCATACGAGTTTAGGACCCAGTTGTTTTCCTGCGACGTTTTGTGATTTGCGCCACTCGTCGTTGTTTTGCATCAACTGTGAGAGACTTTCCAGTGTTACAGAGGTCGCCATATTTGGTTACAGGTGAAGGCTTGCGCGGGAAGAGAAACTGGGATTGAATCGAATTCGTTTGTACAGTAGCAACTCGAATAATGTATGGAAGCTGACTGAGACAGTTTAGGAGTCACATATATGGTTGTCAATCCTAAACACAAAATGTACCTGGGGAAGTCTAGCTATATAAAAAGGCAACATAGGGCATAACACAGTAGCCTAAACAAAATAAAATATTTATATTGTGAACAAATTAATTGTATCTGAATTCAAACTGATTAAATTCGGAGTTTCCCACTTGTAAATACAACTTTGCGTGGTCATTCCTGCTCGAACTCATAACATTTCCGACTCCGCTTAAGGTCTTATCTACACCCATTATCATAGCCTAGTTCTTTCCAGAAACCAGAAATCCAAAACTTACAAGTGACGCAAATGATCAGGATTTTTATTTAAGAGTACTTA
>JAFVLL020030971.1:0-13595 GCA_021397915.2 Tor tambroides
CATTTACAACCCTAGGATTTCTCCCTAGAATGAAATGGTCTGTTATTACCTTATTTGGAAGGGTCATGAATAATAATGTTGAGCTCTGCTCTGATTGGCTGTTACACAGTGCGGCTCACACAGCAGGAAGGAAGCACAGGGAGGAAAATATATATTTCAATACTTTCTCTAGCAGTTATATCGTTGGGTAATTATACTGTACATAAATTGTGGCCATCAGGGAGTAGGGGTGCTCCGATTGATCGGGTACCGATCATTATCGGCCGATAATCGCTTTGGAATGTTTGATCGGCGGTCTCTAAAAAGGCCGATCTCAAAAAACCGATCTCTAGCTGATGATGCGCGTGCCGTGAAAGGTTTGGCACGACATGCAGCAGCACCGTCTCAGTCTCTGTCAGTGGCGGCTCCAGGATTTTTTTGTTGGGGGTGCTAAGAGGGGGCTTAACAGTTCAAAGGGGGAGCTAAAAGTCTAATTAAATTGAGAAAAAGTAATGATAGCTAAACTTTAGCTATCAGTTTTTTATATTCAGCAGCTTCGAAAACGGCATATTTGACTTTTTTTGTGGTATTAAACTTCTCATATGCCACTGTTATTAGTAATATACTAATGGCAACTGCCAAATATGACACTTACAAAGTAATATAATTTATGAACGAATATAGAAAAGAGAGAAAGTTGGGATTTTTTCTTTTTTTCAATTCAATAAAAACTACATTTTTTATTTTTTTTTTTTACAATTCATAAAACTATTTCCACACGGGCACACATTGCCGGTGATAACCTCCCCGTGCTGATTTGCATGGTATCGTGTCGATGATAGCCAGAGATAAGCATCAAAAATGGGCAATATTAAGAGGATTAAGCATTTCCAATTAATGTAGGCCTGTTACATTCTTCTAATGATTAGGCCTATTATTATTATTAGAATACTTTTATTATTAAATTACATGAAATTATTGCCCCGAGATAATTTCATAGCACATCACCGCATGATGCCCTGAGGATAATAAAATAGGCTGTTAGCTTACTCCTCATCGAAAATGTTTTTAAAAAGTTTTTTTTTTTTAAACAGGTTTATTAATTTATACAATGAATTATAGGCCTATAATTAAAATTATTAACACTGCAGTCATCAATGAAAATTCAGAGCAGCTTTATTTCAGGCTCTGATTTTCAAAAACAACCTTAACGTGAAATTTCTTCTCATGAATTTTACTATACAAGCCACAAGAGAAATATTAAGGGAATAATTTAAGACAGTTATACCCTTATCAGCATATGTTAGAGTAGATTCGTCTCTCATTTTCTCAGAGAGAATATGCGGCGTTAATGCAGCGTTAGCCGTCAGTTTTTTTTATTTTCACTTTCTCTATAGTGAATTGACGTTCCCCATCTTGCGCAAAGTTTGCGCATTGCTTGCTTGAGTTGTTTGACCCCTCCCCCATAATATCAATTGTTTATAGACCACATATTAGGCAGTTTTTTTAGGTTTTTAATGTTAATTTTCAATGTTAATGACAGTGACACCGAGAGTTAAAAAAACAGGAAAATCATTTGGAAATCCTTGGGGGGCTGTGCCGGGGCTAAGCAAGTTTCTGATGGGGCTATAGCTCCGTCAACCCCCACCCTAGCGCCGCCACTGGTCTCTGTCCAGCGCGGGTGAAATAATTATAATGTTGAAGGTGAGGTACAATTCATATTTATTCATTAAATAACATTAAAAGCAATTTGAAACTTTCTGTGAGACATCATTTCATAAACAACCCGTGTGAATCACAGCGCGTGCTTTCCCTCTCAAAATGTGCAAATGGCTTCAAATCACATCGCGTCTGCATTATAAGCGAGCTGCACGCGGCATAGTTGACACAGGAATTGTCACTTGCACAATAGAGGCAGTGTCGCATCGTTACTAAAGTTTATAAATTGCTTTTCTTGTTAATTCTTGCTTTTAACCATTCAGCGCTCGCACACTCTCCTGGAGACTCTTTCATGCACTCGCAGCACACATACATAATGCCAGGTTCACAATACTCCGTTTGCAGTGCTCTGCATTTAACCCATCCAAGTGCACACACACAGCAGTGAGTAGTGAACAAACACACACACACCGTGAACACACACCCGAAGCAGTGGGCAGCCAATGCTGCGGCGCCCGGGGAGCAGTTGGGGATTCGGTGCCTTGCTCAAGGGTCTCACCTCAGTCGTGGTATTGAGGGTGGAGAGAGCGCTGGACATTCACTCCCCCCACCTACAATCCCTGCCGGACCTGAGACTCCAACCCATGACCTTTGAGTTACAAGTCCGACTCTCTATCCATTAGGCCACGACTGCCTGAAGGAAGAAAGAAAAAAAAAAAAAAAAAAAAATGGAGCAGTGGGCAGCCAATGCTACACCCAGGGAGCAGTTGGGGATTCAGTGCCTTGCTCAAGGGTCTCACCTCAGTTGTGATATTGAAGGTAGAGAGAGTGCTGATTATTCACTCCCCCCACCAGCAATTCCTGCCAGACCTGAGACTCAAACCCATGACCTTTGTGTTATAAGTCCAACTCTCTATCCATTAGGCCACGACTGCCCCTTTGTTTCCATTCTTCACAAAACCTGCAGAACCTCTGATGATTCCGCTGTGCAGGTCCGGCTGCCCTAGAACATGGGCGGGTATATCCAAATATTGGGAGCGTAACTATTAGTGATCCCGACTCTTACGTCACAGTCGGTGTTATGTTCCGATTTGCCTATTTTTCAGTGGTCTTTTTCATGCACAAGATTTACATAAGAAGGAGGAAACATTGGTGTTTGAGGCTCACGGTATGTCATTTCCATGTACAGAACTGTTATTATTCAACTATGCCAAGGTAAATAGTTTTCCATTCTATGACACCTTTAAGATTTCGTTCAAGTTCCATTCGATTTAATTGTATTGGGTACCATGGAAACAGGAATGACTTTTTGAATGATTCAGTGATTTACAAAAATAATATGGATGTTTACAGTACAGTGTTTAGAATGAGAACTAGCGATGCCTGATTTATGAATGAATCGCTCTTTTGATCCAATTGGTCAAACAAATTTACAAAAAGGTCTGAAATTGTTTGCGATTCAGTTTGATTCATTTGGACAGTTCACTCACGCACTGAATTATATTCAGCGGTTTCTCACACCAAAATAGCAACAAGATATTTTATAAGATAAAAACTTGATGGGGTTGATATTAAATCCATTGTAGAAAACAAAACTTGCAAATGTTTTCTTTTGTTTGTCAATGATGAAGCAGCTCTGTTTGCATGTGCAGTTTGTGGACGACTCTGTGCTGCAGGTAAAGATGATTTTCATTCCTTTCTGTCATGACAACCCTTTGGTAGAGTTAAGCAAGGTAATGTGCATGACAATGTTAATGTTTTTGGTCTTGGCAGAATAGATGTGCTGCGCTGACATTACCCGTAGCAGATCTATACAGGTGGAGCTGGGGAAGGTGAAGGGTTTCTGAAGCATGCTGCAAGCACTAGCCAAGAAATTGAATGTTGAGCCGCAAGCTAATTGGCTGCTGATGTGAAAAGAAACCAATCAGCTGCATAATGTGAATGATGATGTGATTATATTAGAACGGACTGTTTAGAGTTTCATAACAGAACTTTGTATTTAAATTAGAACTGTCAACGTTAACGCGTTAACGCATGCAATTAACCTAAAAATTTGAACGCGTAAATATTTTTTTAATGCAAATTAATCATTTGATAAGGTTTGACCCCAACTTCTTGCCGTCATCGCAGCGCGGAATGTTTTCTATCATTGCCTGCGTCCCAATGTGCACACTATCCATCCTAAATTCTAAGTGATATTAGTAATTTTCAATACTATTTAGGGCAGATAGGGTGGATAGTATGCACATTGGGACGCAGGGATTGTGTGATTATGTGGTGCCGGAGAGAGAGAATGAGAGAGAGAATGAGTGTGTCCGAGAGAGAGAGAGAGCGACAGTGTACGAGAGATATGTATACTCATATGTGATAAGGGTACAGCGAACCAGTGTTGCCAGGGTCACGGTTTTCCCGCACAATTGGGCTATTTTGAAAATACAGTCGCGGGAAAAATTACAGAGCCGTGGGTTACGTTTTTTTTGGGCTACTTTTATAATGTACCGCGGCCGCCCAAAGTGTATACATATGTGATCGCAAAAGGAAGTTATTACAAACACTCGATGGTGGTTTAAAGTGAGTTCTGAGTAAAAGTGTACTATTAATCTCATAAATTGTCTTATGTAGCATGATGCTAATGTTAGCTCTAATGCACCTGCAGAACAGGTCCAATTCTTCTTCATAATGCATTTTGTCATAATACTTCATGTAAGGTCGCAAGAAAATGTTTTGTTGTATTTATTTAGAAATACTTTTGATAATAGTTGGGTAAATGTATACTGGGATTGAAGCGATGTGGCTTGGTAAACGTTTTATTGCCAGTATAAAGGCTGATAATGGCTGAATAAAAACAAAAGAATAATAAGGATTATGTCTCATACCTGGCGGAGGTGTGAAAGGTTCTGTTTCCTTAAACTAGTTTGTCATGCATTTCTTTATTTCAACACATTTACAGGTAAATCCTAGTATTTTAAATTTGCGATTAATCGTGATTAATCACAGTCCATGACTGTGATTAACACGATTAAATTTTTTAATCGATTGACAGCACTAATTTAAATTTAAAAGAGTATCTAAATATGGATAGATGCCTGTGCTGAAGTACTGATGAAAGGCTTGAAACGCCCTGTCTCCTTTTGGACTCCACTGTAAGTATGCTATGCTAATGAAGCTAAATTGAAAATTTGTTACACAGACCGACATAGAGCAAGAAAGAGATTGAAGATAAGCGTCTCTGGCTCTCCATACACACACAGATATGTGTTCGCATGATAAATTAAGATATGAAAATTGGTAATATTTCATTTTCCGCCTCAGTCCCCTTTCTGAGGGATGTAAGCGGCTGTTCGTGGCCGGAGGGGATTTGTCATGTGATATAAGGAGGAATCAATGGACGAGGGACTTGAGGACTGTATATTTACTTAACTAGATGAGGAACATCTCAGCCTCCACACTATTGGATACCATGTGGGAGAATGAGAGAAATAGCCAGTTAATTAAGGAAAGAAAGAGAGGAGGGGGGGGGAGGAATGACTGATATAAGCACAAAGAGGAGAGTATGTATTGTGATTCTCTCTTTCTCTCAGCCTGACGAAATTTCATCCCTCCCATTCTCCCATCATTCAGGTCCAGCACTTTTAAAACCCCTCAACTGTCAATCATCTCATCCAATCATTCAGTCGCCATAGCGAGGGCAGGAATCAATCACCCGGGCGTCCTCTCAGCCTGGGATCGCAATCATGCAGTCTGTGAGCCTGACATTTACCAACAGATATTACATACACATATAAAATATATGACACAGATTAGATATGTGATTACAGAGTTGGTCCCACCTCAACGGGACCAGAACAGCGCGATCTAATCGAAGGGCCGGGCTGAACACGGCCTGTATTGAGTTTGGAGGAGGGGACTGCTGAAGTAGGGAAATGAAAAAGTACCTGCTCTCATTTCCTGTGCGCTACAGCACCCCTCAACTCACCGTTAGGGAGCCAAGAAATTATATATGCAGGTGATACATATCACTAAACTGGATGCAATTTTTCTGCCCTTTGCTTTCATGAGGTCTATAACAGACAATATGCTGTTTAATAATTGTGACATGAATAAGTGGGACGTGTGACCCTGAAACAGCGAGACGTTAGCATCTGCTTGAGACGTGTGTTTCTTATTTTTTTGAGAAGAAAATGAAAGATTACAGGTCTATAGAAAGATACAGAAAGATTATATAGAAAGGTATATAGGATGTTTAACTTGTTCTTATTAAAAATGTATGTTTATGTATAAATGCATGCTATGTTTAGCAAGCAAATCTATAATATACACACACACACACATTTGCAATTATTAACAAATTATATATCTACAGTCAAACCAAAATTTATTCAGACACCTTCAACATTTCTCACATAATCACAGTTTATTTGATATAGTTTTGAGAAAATGGTAATAAAATATGAGACCAATTCTCACTATTAACTAGTTGCTTGTTAGCATGCCTATTATTAACATATTGGCTGGTTATTAGTATTTATAAAGCACAAGCTTTTCAGCATAATTCAACAAAATGAAAATCAAAGGATGAGCATAAATGTAATTCATGTTTTAAGTATTTTTCTCATTTTAGTGCTGCTACAGAGTTCTACTAAGCTTTGTTGCTTTTCTTCATCAACAGTACACAAAAGGTAAAGAAAATACATTTTTTAGTTAACACTGACAAATTTTTAATGATCAATACCAAATATGGGGCTCAAAAAAAATCTACTCATTCCATGATGCAAAATAAAATTGCTTTATCTAGGTTACTGATATGACTCAGTCTTCATTTTATGCTTGCATCATTTTAAACATTTGTCAAAAGTACTACTCATCTCTTCAAATGTATAACCTGCAAAAATGAAAAAATGCTAATACACTTCAGAAGCTACAAACCCTTCAGCCCATATTTCATTGGTCTTACTTCATCATAAAAGTTCCTTTTGGTCGAAACGGGTCACCAAACCAATGAAAAACCAAAAAGCACTTTGTGTTGTCTTTAGGATGGAGATGTGAGACTATCCCGTAGCCGCTGAACAAATGCCACCGAGACTTTATCTTTTACAGGACTTATTTTGATGTGCTTTTGCATGGTTCTTCAAGATTACATTGTCTGTTTTTACACCGAACTCAAAGGTTTTCAAACTTTACGGTTTCCCCAAAGTCATCCCTTCACTTTGAGACTGCGAGGAAGTGGCGAGAATGAGGGAGAGAGTGAGTTTCGGAAGTTCGCCACATGCTGCTTGACGCATTCCCCCGGCTCACAAGGACTGATCCGGCACCAAATCCCAGCTCACGGAGGTGCTGAGCCCCCATGTCGCTCTCATTCCAACTGTGGAGGGCGGCCGCGTGAAGGCGGCCAGGCCAACGCCGCCTAACTGGGCCTTGGCAAGGTGACTGCCAACCCTGAGGGGGATGAGAGAGAATTTACATAAACTGCTTTGGAGATCATCAGCCCTTCCCTTCCTCTACCTCTCGTCTGTCTTTCACTCGCTCTCTCTCTCCCCTGCGGCATGATGCTTTATTATCAAAGGCTTTTATTGCGCCGTGATTTCGCCTGTTGTAAATCAATGCAACCTGAGCGCCGGACACAGGCGTGGAGACGCGTATGGCGGAATACAATCGAATAACACACAGACAGTGTTAACTCCTGTTTTCCTCCACTGTAAAACCTGATGAAAGGAAACCGACGTAAATCTCAGCACCGCCGTTCCATTAATCCAAGCTCTCCCACAGGAATCCATCAAGGGCTTTGGCACCAAGAGCCATTACTGCAATAATACAGTGAGGAGAAGATGAAAAAAATTGAATACTCAAAGGCTGCACTGTTAATTTAGTCATTGTTCTTCCAAGACCCTCAATATCGCCGTTCAGGAGTGCACTCAACCTTGAGCCAGGCGAGTTTTGTCTTCCCTGACGTTCCTGGCAGATTATTTATTCATGGTGGCAGATTGGCAAAGGCGTGAAAGTCACGACAGTACACAATCCCTGTGTGCTGATACTTTTCTTACTTTTAAAGATGCTTTGGTCTTAGCACAAGGCACATTGCTCTTGTTCACACTAGTAGCTGCAGGGATGATGTATTTTTGTAGGCCAGCCCGGAAGTTCACCCGGGTTCAGCTTTTTCCATTGGCTTTTGGATCATTGCAGAAAATAAGCTGTCTGACCAACAGAATGTTTTGTTCATCATAATAATCTTCACAAATGAACAACTTTTATGGATTCTGAACCCTGAGTACAATTCGAAAAGTAACAAGCTAAAGTTTCACGATAAACAACCCTTACAAAAAAAAACAAAAAAAAAAAACATGGTTTTACTACAAATAAAACCATGGTTACAATATTAAACTATGGTAACTACAAATTAGCTATGGTTTTGCTACACCATGGTATTTGTAGTAAAACTGTGGTTATACAAATGGTAAACAATACGCCAAAAAATCATGGTTACTATACACTTTACTATAATAAAACCATGGTTAAGCAACTGTTTCAATGATTATTTTAAATAGATTGTAAGAGTGTAAAGTAGATTGTAAGAGTGTTATTATAAGCACGACAAGGTTGTGAAAGCAAACTAGTGAGTAGATGAGTTTATCTGATGTTTAATGTCCCCCAGAACCTCTGTAGTCTCATTTGTTAGCAACCACCTTTCTCAAGACAAGTAAAAGCTTTAAAACACACACACAAGGAGTATTATTATTGATTATTGATGTGTTTTATGACATAGAATAAATCTTGAAAATATCAAGCTTGTTAACCACAAAGCTTATTTTGGGAATTTAACCAAAAACAACAACAACCCTGCTGAAAAAACCAGCATATGCTGGTTAGGTATGTTTTGAAGCTGGGATGCTGGTTTATGCTGGTCCTTTGCTGGTCCCTTGCTGGTCCCTTGCTGGTTTATGCTGGTCCTTTACTGGTCATGTGCTGGTCCGACCAGCTTAAGACCAGCAAAGGACCAGCATAAACCAGCAAAGGACCAGCATAGACCAGCAAAGGACCAGCATAAACCAGCAAAGGACCAACATAAACCAGCATCCCAGCTTCAAAACATACCTAACCAGCATATGCTGGTTTTTTCAACAGGGAAACCTGAAGTTCAGAAATGCTAACTACACAATGTAGATACTTGCTAACATTTCTTAAATATCAGAACAATTAAGGCGACAGCATAAAACCGACTGTTGTTTGCAACGCACTTACGTAATGTGATGTATTTCTGAGTGAAACAGGATATTCAGTGACAAAAATCAGATTTGAACTGGATTTTACACCTGGAATTGACTGCATAGTGGGCATTTCAAACATGCTAACAGTGGCTAAATAGCTATTTATTTTCACTCTAAGAGTAAGTTTTTTGTTGTTGTTGTTGTTTTTGTTTTTTGTTTTTTCTGGAATAATGTGCACCAATCAGTCATTATAGAAGTAAAAGGTCAATTCTGAGCATATTTTGTCTTTAAAAGACCTAATAAAACACACTGAATTAGAATCAGCAGTATAAAAAGACTATTTATATAGCTAAAAAAAAAAAAAGAAAAAAAAAAAAAGTGCAGGACAATATATGTGAATCTCGCTTAATGACTCAAAAGAATCTTTTTTTTTAACTAGTTCATTGAAATTAAAAATTCAGTTCACTAAAACAGATGTTGTGTGTATCTCAAATTATGTACTCAGTGGTTTAGTGTATGATACATACCCCCGGTTTCACAGACAAGGCTTAAGCTAGCCCCGGACTAAAATGCATGTTTGAGCTGTCTCAACTGAAAATATCTTGCTCTGACATTTCTTAAAATATGTTAGTGCCATTGTTTTGTATCAAGATACACACCTGTAATGTTTTCTTCTAAGGCATTTTTATAAAAGCTGCTTAAATATCTTAATTTAACTAAGGTCTAGTCCTGGCTTAAGCTAAGCGCCGTCTTTGAAACCGGGCCTTAGACAGCTACTTTGTCAGTATCGTTCTGACAAGTTTGCCAACAAGTTGCTTTGTTGGTCTGTTACTAGAAAAGCTACATATGCTGTCACGCAATTAAAAAAATATTTAAAGCAATAGGTCATCCAAAAGTGAATATACCGGTTTAGAACAACATGATTTTGAATATTCAGTTTGCAGTGAACTCCTTTAAGTTAGTGACACTTTTAGTTTGTAACTCCCCAACACTGGCAAACACATGTACGGACAACCAGCACCCTTCGGTATGTAAGTAATTAGCATCTAAATGTGATTTCATCCGGTGCATGGGTGCAAATGGTGTCCATTCCATACCCAGCAGGCTCTACATCCTTCAGCTCTGTGGAAGAATAAGGCAGAAAATGGAGGGGAATTGAACCTTTGGTGTCTGCATCTGTCTGAATTAATGTTCCAGCAGTGCTACCGGGCTGCCCCCTAGCCGGCCGCCTTATCGGAGTGAATTTTCAGACGAATAAGCTCATTCCAGCAGATTTTCCTGAAGTGTACTCCGTATGTTCAGCAATGGTACGATTCATCAAGGGCACTGAACGCTAGTCAAGGCCCCAGAGGAAGCATTTATACGTTATATGGATTTGTTGTGTGGCACAAATTTTAAAGCCTTCTGTACTGACCTGATTAGCCCTGGATGGTTGATTTTCAACAGCTTAGCAAAAGCCACATTTTACAGTAGTTTCAGTAGTTTTACAGTAGTTTCATGTGTTTACAGTTAAGGTTGTTTTACATGCTATGTGATAACCACAGGTTTCCAGTTCATTGTCAATGGAACATCATGCACAAGTTCTAAGTAAAACTAAGTAAGTTAGTTGCTAAGTAAAACTGCGGTTATATGGTAATCAATATGCCAAAAACCATGGTTACTACACTTTTACTATAATAAAACCATGGTTAATTTTCTTAAGGGATGCTTGCCGTATACCTTTCATAAAAGTGGCATTTAGCATTTATGTGGTCAAAGAACAATACTCAGTGACACACAAAACATTTCCCTCACAATTACCAGTCATTTCCATTTGTGGCTAGGCTAGCTTGTTTTAGCTGTTTTTTTGTTTTGTTTTTTTCCAAATGAAATCCAACATTTTAAGAGCCATTTTATTTTGCTAGTTTCATTAGCAAATACTTTTAATATAGAATACAATATCTACAATAATCACCTCACTCAGCAATGCAGCATGTTTTCGCTAGTTAGCATCTAGCTGAAGCAGCAAGTGTTGTTAGCTAGTTAGCATCTACTTGAAGCAGTAGTGGGGATTGTTGCATCATATGTACTGAAAACATGAGGTTAAGGAGTCAAAGTTTACGGATGTCAGAGTTTTAAATCATGTATTTTGCGCTAGTTGAGCAACTTCCAATGAGATGAATGGGAATGCTAATGGTTAGATTTCTCGTTGTTTTTAATGTAAGCGCAGGTGCTTGAATGAAGTGTGAGCTGCTTCCAGTTATTTTAGCGGTACAAAACAGTCCGTTATGGTGCTTCATAGTGCAAACTAGAATTTGTTATCATATTATTTTAATTTATTACAGTAATCATAAATACTCTGGTTGCACGTTATTTAACAGCTAATGAATAGGAAGTCTTGTGCATTCACAGGAAATAGCTTATTTTCACATTGAAAAATAGGTGTATATTGTAGGTACTGTACTCTGAAAAATAAAAATCTGGTTTAGAAACAATTTTCACTCAGAAATTGCTAGTAAATTTCACAAACAATTGCCAAGAAATGGCAAGTAACACACTGAATTAAATTCTGAAGTAGAAAAACTGAAATAGTATTTTCTTGCAAAATGTAGCTACTCCAATAACCTCCTTGTTTTATTTAACATCAAAAATATTTTCCTGCAGCACAAACCTTGGAAAACACCTGTAACTCAAGAAAACTAAGTAAAAATCTTGCTGCAGTAGTTGTTTTCCATATAAATTTAATTAAAAATGGTTTCATTAGAAACTATTGGTCATTTCATGTATAGAAAGTTAGTATATATGTTCTCTTTATGTAGATCTATGTAAATATGCAGTGTGTGTTGCTGTGGGTTACTTGGTTGTGCTCAGCGCTGCAGATGATGCTCTTGGAAGTCAGACAAGAACAGTCTTGAGACCAACTAGCAACACAACAGTGACACCCTCAGGAGAGAAACCCTGAAAGAATATAGCCCATGTCTCACTCAAAAAACACATACGGCTGCCAAGAACACTCAAGAGGATGCTGAACGACAGCTTTAATCAGGGGGAGAACACAGGCACTCAGAAATAAAAGTTAAAAAGGAAGAAAATGCAGAGAGCAGATAGGTTCGCTGGGTCCGATTTGCTCGAGCAATTTAGAAATGATTGGCATGTTCAATTAAAGCAACAGTTACTGGACGCTGGTTGTGATACTGACCGGACAAGCCAGTAAATTAGCATATGCTCAATGATTCGGGAAAATCAATCACTGAGGGGTCGCGGAAAGTAATGTCACACTTAGTTCTTCTCACCCGTGTTAAAAAGAAATTGCTTTAAGGACAATGTGAAAATAAAATTGGCCTATTTGCTATTTTAAGAAATGTCCCTGATTCCTGTCCTTGCATGATTCATCAATGCATATATGCGTATATATACACATTATACAATTTTATATATTATGGAATTTATTGATTTTTGTGATTTTATATTATTTATACACATTCATGCATATTAAAAATTCAATTTTTTCTACTTTCCATAATTAATTCCGTGTTACTTGACATTTACTAGAAATTTCTGAGTGAAAATTCTTTTGATTTTTTTTTTAAGTGTAAAAGAAAATCCGATTTATTAAAATTCCCAAATATATTAAACTCTGACATCTAAAACTCAGCCATTGTTCATTGTGCACGACTAGCATTGGCTAATGCCAAGTCACTTCATCCCAAAGAAAGTTTCTTTTTTGAAACTTTTTTGCTTCATTTCTTTATTATGCATGGACCAGCGTGTCCTTGATAAATCCTTAATTTAATTAAGGGATAATCAAAACTTAAACAGCCTATTAATGTGCTGTTAGGGATATGATTGAGTTTTGCATTTTTGAAGATGTAGAACAGGCCTTCAAAAAGCCCCATGAATCAGGCAGACAGCCTGAAGCACAGCAACAGTTTGAAGAAACATCTTCTTAACCGCTTTCTTAACTTTATCACCTGGAAGAGTCTGTTGCTGCCCCACAAAACCCTTTTTTCTGGTTCTCACGCACCTGTCTCATATTGCGGGGGAGGGATCGGGGTTGCCCTCTTTATCGCTCCTGCTATCTCTCTGGTTTCTCTAACTGAAAGAGTTGAGGTTGTGACAGTGGGAACCCCACCTGGCAAACAGGAGCATCCACCTGGTAGGCCACTTGAACCCTGCCTAGAAAAAGTCTCACACACACACACACACACACACATCAGAAATCTTTTTGGACGAGGTCTGAGCACAACTGAAACGAATCGTGAACAGATGCAGAGCTGCAGGCATGGTTTGAGCTGAGATAAAGTGCTGCCGTCGCAGTGGTCTGCGATCTTCCAAATGCTCGTTTTCAATGCTCTGCTATTGCTTAGCAACAAGGAGGCCAAGTCACAGAAACTGCTTTAAGCTGATTTCGCAAATCAAGGGACGGAGAATAAGACAAAGTGCGCAATAAACACTTATTTTCCAGTGTCAGTATGTAAAACATTTATTTGATTACATATTGTTTGAAACCGAAGTAGAAACTGAGCGTTTACAGTCTTTAAAGGGAAAGTTCATCCAGAAACTGCATTATTTACTCGCGCTAATGCTCTTCAGGGCTGTTATTTTTTCTGTGAATCTCATAAGAAAAAGTTTTGTCTCATAGCTTTCTTCCAGAAAATATGGGGGGGGACAGAAAAGTTCATAAATTGCAATAAATAATTAAAAATAAATAAATAATACTAATCCACTAAAAATATCCATACATTCTTGAATCAATATACAGTACATGACAAAATG